>CACTHL010000908.1:0-106143 GCA_902712375.1 Dioscorea dumetorum
AGCTGTTGGACTTTTGAGGAAACTCCACCAGGAAAACGCCCTGAAATATAAAAGGTAGAAAAAGGAGCCGATGATAACCAATAAACAACTAGTTGAATTTTAGAAATAACTGAACAAATAAGGCTTGTCAACATTACTTCATATTATAGTGAGAAGCATGGAATTTTCAGCCCTTGTTCCTGATCATGTGAATTAAAACTTGATGATTAGTTAAAAGAGAATAATTGCATGAATAAAACCCACATCCATACATAAACTGGAGATTTAATGAACTTCTCAGATAGCTAAATCTCACAAACATTTATCAGAAATCATAACCATTACAGACCTCACTGAACAAGAAGCCTATTTTTTTTTTTTTTGGTATTAACCAACAACCATAAGTTACTGAGAAAAAAGGTCGAACAACATAATCTAATCCTTGACAAAACTAGGACACTGTTTTCCCATTAAGCAGCGTTCAATTTCTTGGAGCATGCCTTATCAGGCATGAAAACTATTGTTTTTGAACCAAAAAAAGAATCAAGTTTAGAATGCAACTAATTTTAGGTCATATAAGTATAAAACCATTGTCACATATTACAAACAACTACCTTGGCAATTAAGAAAATAATACCATTAACAGAATAAGAAGACTACGAATTAATCCTGATTTATAAATAAAGTCAAAAAGCCCTGAGTATTTCGCATACAAAATCTTCTTTAATTCCATACATCTTCTCCTGCACGAAACTCTTTGGTAAATTTATCTCCAGATAATTAATTTTAGGGCTCTTTGATATTGTTAAAATGCCATATTTGTAGAGTTCTTTGCAAAACTTTAGGGCTCCGTCCAGCTTGAAAGAGTACCAAATAAAAGTTGAGACAAACCACAAAACCCACTTCTCCAGCTATCAAAGCAATTAGATGCTCCTAATTTCATGAACAATCCCTTTAAGCTTATAGTGAAGGTGCTGAGGTAAACAGGACTAGTAATAATTTTAAAATGTCAGACACTAAGATGAAGATTGGTGTGCTTCTAATGACAAAATTCATATGTACACATGTCAACCATTAGAGGAAGATAAATTTTTGAGGAAGTACCCAAAGGTGTATTATAAATACGATCACATTTGATAGACACAACATAAAATAGGAAGTGAATTCAAATAACTGCAGAACCATGTGAATGAAAACCTTGTTCTTGTTCATGACAGCACAAGCAATGTAAAAAGAAGCCTCGAGTGTCTAATAAGAAAATCAATAAATTAAAATAGCATAAAATTTCAACAGGTTGGTGAAAAGCATAGGAGGGTCAAGCATCATAGAAATCAAGAGAAAGCACATGGACACACCACAGAATATCTGAACAAGCCCACAGTATTGCGGCCAACCATGATATCAATTCAATCAACAGAACGACAATGGAAGAAAGATATATCTCTTATTATTAAATAAAAACTCTTTCCTTGGATTTAAGATGCAATGGATCACCTTTATTGATTCCAGCCCATTTTTTTAAAAAAAATAAAAAAAGTCATCTGTTTAAGCAGGTGGAGGCCAATGCATTCCAGATTTGAATGTGCAACTCATGCTCACCGAACAGATGTGCTTTCTCTAACTATACAACACATGCTGTGTGAGTTTCAATTCCAGTCATGATAAAAATTTGATGCAGCATACAGTTCTAGATGATCCCATTGCGCAATGATTCGATAATAAGTGGATTTGTTTGATAACGAGAAAGGTCAGTTTTCCTGTTGGATGGTAGAAAAAGTTCTCTATTTGTCATTTCAAATCTTCTCACTTTCTTGGTAGTTTCTGACCTATTGGCACAGAACACCCAGTAAGCAATCCAGTAAATCATCTATTTTCAACCCCTTAACAGAGAATAGTTGAATCATTAGTTCAAAACCAAGTAAGTCCGTCAGAAGGTGTAAAGTAACCATTATGGGCATAGCATTTAATTGTTATTGAAACAGTCAGTTTTCTTGTTCTGAAATATCTCAATCCTATCAAGGTCCATCATTTAACCATTCATCCATATAAAACAGATTAATTACTCATGCATTCTACTATGAAAAATGTGGGCAGCAACAATAAAGAAATTTGATATGAAATTTTTGAAGGCAGTAACTTCAAGAGGAGTTTCTGCAAGGCATAAGCTTCAAATGAATAAAATAAAGATACATGGTCTTAGACTACCTCCAGCTGGTGCGGAGAATTCACGCTGGTCGTATCTTTGTGCAGGAGAAGTCCAACGTGGTGGAGGGAAACTATCAGATGGACTCCCATTATAGGAAAGGGCCCCATCAGACATTGAATGATGATGATTCTGATAATGCCTAGGGTTCATATTTCTTCTGCTTCCTTTACCGTGTGAGGACAATGATGATCCAACAAAGGGAGCTCGACGAGTCCCATGCGATAAACCATCTGAATGAAGACTGCAGTCCCATCTTCTAGAAAATGGAGGCGAGAAACTTGAATTTGTTCTCCAGTGAGGTTCTGCATGATCCATGGAATAACCCCTACTCACTGAATTAGATTTCTCTCCTTGTGGCCCAGAGGCCACACAGCAGAGAGCACCCGTTTTAGCTATCTTTATCAAGTAAATGAAATAGTTGCTGAAGCAATTTCAGTCCCAATCCACCTTATGGTTTCATCCTCATGCACAATACTCGTCACTATAGCGGTCACATCAAAGCATAAAGAACCGAGTATCCTGAATCACCATGGTTAGCCATAAGCTTGGAGAGAACCTGCAATATGTAAATTAATCACCAGAAAATTATCAAGAGCATAAAAAGTCAAAACTTTACAGACTGAAGCTGAAGAAATGTACTCATCCTCAACAATATGTCTTTGAATCTCATATTTAACAGATATAATTTTAATATTTGGGTGTTGGGCACTGAGAAGAGGAAGCTAAAAAGTATCATTAAAAGTTAAAACTCATATCCGCTGTTCGGCCAATACTCCTGACACCAGCTTACATCTCCTCGACAGGTAGGCCTCCCCAAGATTGTATGTATGAATTCAGCCTTCCCTCAAAAAAATATCTGCCCAGTACCAGTAATATTAAATTATGTGAGCCACATAAAATTCAGACATTCAAGTAGTGTCACAATGTCAAGGATATGAATATAAGCCTTAACATCAGTAATAGTTTAGATATGCCAATATTGCACAAGAAGCATAAAATTTCACTTTGCATCAACCATATTAAGGTATAACAAACTTAAGCTAAATGAATGGCTAACTTGAGCACAGCTCCTCAAAATCCCCACTTGTTTCCTCAAACAAAAATATGTCACTATTGTTCTAATTGACGAAAAGGGGTAGCTCATGAGAAAATCTATTTACTACCATCAAGAAAATGATAATTAAAATAATTAAAAACCTCCCAAAACACAAGAATTCAAACATTTCATGCTAACTATTCAAACGATTTAGATGAAAGTAATAATCAGTGGCACAAAAATAATAAGAGATGGGTATGAACATGTGTTTGGTATCTGAAGAAAATAAAGTTAATCTTGCTGCACTATTACCCTCTTGCTGCACTATTACCCTCTTTCAAATAGAAACTTCCAATAATTATAACCAACAAACTAATCTCGCAACTCTAACAACCAGTGGCATAAAAATAACAAAGAGATGGATATCAACATGTATTTGGTATCTGAAGAAAAGCAAAAACTAAAACTGGCTGCACTATTATCTTCTCACAAAATAGAAACTTAATTATAACCAACAAACTAAGCTAGCAACCCTCATATGGTTGAAGGTAATAAAATTTCAACCCGCACGCCCACTTAATAGAAAGTCCTTATATTTGTACATCAAACATTGAAAGCGCTCACTCAAGAATGAACCCAACAACTTTCTTCACTATAGGATGGAAATAACCAACCACAGCTCCACAAATTGCAATACTGCAACTCAAAAATCAAAACACACAAGCATCCAATTCCACCTACAATGAAACTTCAAAACAAAAAGGTTGGATCTTTATCAACGCAAGAACTCGAAAAAATAAAGATCAAATCTTTACAAGTGAAACAAAAAAATACAACCTCCAAGAACCAAAATCAACGCAGAGCACAAGATTTCCGGCGAAAATTACAGGGAAAACGGGGATGAAACAAGAGAAAGGTGGAAACTTTGAAGGGGCATAGGGGAGAAAAAGGACCTTTTCTTTAAAAGAAAAGGGCCAAAGGAGCGGCAGGAGAGGAGAGGAAGAGGCCGTGCGGTGATGATAAGAGTCAAGACTAGGAAGAGAAAAGACGGGGAGAATAACAAGAATAGCAAACAGCTTAACAAGTGGCACGCCGAGCTCCCCCTTTTCTCTCTGCCTTTGCTTGCCATTCTTTGGCCATTGAGGAGCCTCACGTGCTCTCTGCGTGACATCAATTTCTGTTCCTTTTTTCTCAATTTAAACCAAACTTTATAAATAATCGAAACAGGGTCGGCTGCAGCCCATCAATCATTGCGGTTTAAAACCCTAAACCTAATACCACTTGGAGATCAGTTCCGCCAGGTCTGAAATCCATAATTTCTTCACCGGTTTCTCGTTTATTTTCAAATTCTGGGGTGGTTTTGTGAAGTTTTGATTGTAAAGTTGGAATTTTTAGTTACCTTATCTGAATGATTTGCAGAAAGAGATGGGGGTGAATATGGTGTTCATCTTGATGGTTGTGTTTGTTGCGGCACAAGTATCGTCTGTGTTTCCAGCTTCCATTACAGCACCTGCGTTCTTATGGGGTTCTGATGATTATGGGTACTAGTTTTTTTTTGTTCCCACTGTTTATAGCTTATGGTCTTTTGTGTTCTGTCTGTTTTCTAGCATAGAGAGAATTAGCTTTTGGATTATATAAATCCAATCGTTCTTAACTATAATAGATTATGAATGTAGGAAAGACAGTGAATCTTGCATTACAGGTACTAGTTTTTCTTTTCACTATTTATAGCTTGTGATTTATTTGTTCATTTATTTTGTTTTCTAGCAGTGAGTTGTAGCTTTGGACTATAAAACTATAATGAATTATGAAATAAGAAGAGACAGTGGATTCCCGAAGTAAATATGATGTTTTTTACTTTTTACAATCAATTCAGTTGGAAAACTAATGGATGATATGTTAAAATTTCCATGGATTTACTTGAGGAAGTTTGGTGCTTGTTCATTTCAAATCTAGACAAGTTCATTTTTTTCTGTAAGTTTTTTTGTGTTTTCATTTAACAGCTACTCACTACAAGATTGACTTTTGTGCTATTCAGTTTATCATTGCATGGTGTAAAAGAAGGTATTGCTTACCGAACGATCGCCCCCCATCATTTAGCTAAAGCTGTGCTCTTTGAAGGCGGTTGGTCAAACATAGTGGTATGTTTATTCACCTGAGGTTTCTTTGGTTTCTTGCCATCGAAATGATGGCAAAAAAAAACTTGATATGGTTTTCTATCATGTTTTTCAGTGCTCTACGGAGAATCTTCATCCAAAAGTGGATATTGCGCTTGTATTTGTTGGGAGAAAGGCAAGTAACTTTAATTTACTTAAACCTCTTCTTTAAGATGGATGTTCTTGCAGTATTTATATTTTCTCTTTATATTTGATTATTCTCATACTAAGATGGCATCATGATTCTGGAAATATCTATTTTGGGCCACCAGTCGGTTCACTTTCCGTACAAGAATTTGTATAGCATTTCCATATATATGTAGATATACTGATTTCTTAACTTTACCAATTAAGTGGTACAATTATTCTGATTCAGTGAACTATTAAACTATTTCTTAAGCTTTTGCTTTTGGGAAAAGTAACAACAATTAAAAGTTACCTTCAGCTCCAATTTATTGTGAAATTTGTGAAGTGTAAGATATGCTCAGTTTGCACTGACTAATAAGTTGCTATCTTACATCCTGTAGTTGCAATCATCAGACCTATCAAAGACCAAGTACCAAGACCAAGCTTTGTTGGATGTGTTGAAGGTATAAATTATTAAGTTATAGACAATTGGTTTGACGTAATGGCCTAAGATGATAAATCATCTTGTTGCTAACATATATAATTTACTTTGTCACTGACCAGCTTTCCTTAAGCCACTCCAACTTCTCCATGGCATTCCCATATGTTGCCTCTTTGGAAGAGAAGGGCAAATTGGACAACTTTTTGTTTTCAGATTTTTTTGAAAATTGTGGGCATAAATTAGAAGTGAACCATGTCGCATATCTGGAATCTTGCTCTCTTGATGGCGAGAACCTCAAGAAACTTCAAGACCTACAAACCTTTCAAGTAATCAAACCGTAAAGTTTTGCTTTCTAACTATGTTGTTGCACACTTGGTGGATTAGTAATGAAAATTGCAATGGTAATGCAGGATTTTGTTGGTTCAAGAATGGAAAATGAGGAAAATGAGAAGGGAACTGATCTGGTGTTTTTCTGCAATGTTGACTCTGGGCAACTAGAACACGTTAAGTCGGAAGGCATGTTGGCGTACAGAATGATTAATGTCTATCTTTTAATCTCAATTTTCTCTTCTTAGAGGCTTGTTTCAATTTTCAGGCGAAATTTTGCACGATCTTGTGAATTTTCTGGATCAATCTGGTGCATCGTATTCTATTCTCTATGTTTCCGACCCATACACGTCACTTCAGCACCTGCCTAATTTGCCAATAAGCAGGATTCTTGCAGAAAACACTAACGGAAATTCAGCTACATGTGATGGAGTTTGCCAAATCAAATCATCTCTTTTGGAAGGATTTTTTGTAGTAAGTTATTCTTTATTTGTCATCGCATTGCAAATTGTGCTGAACCTGTTGAAGCTTATTCTATCATGTCTACTAACTTGTTTGTGGTTAATGAGAAATTTTGGTCCTGACATAGAATGATGTTATTTGCTGGTTCTTTGTTTGAAAGTTTGTAACTTTGTACATGCTTCTTTGTTTTAGGGAATCGTGCTTCTGATAATATTAATATCAGGCTTGTGTTGTATGATGGGAATCGACACTCCTACAAGATTTGAGACTCCTCAAGACTCATAATATTTGGAGTAATAACTGAGCTGGGATGTATATAGCTTATTATCACTGGTGTCTTCAGTCCTAAATCCAGATGCATGCCTCTTTTACTAGTGTTTCCTGTTGTGGCAAAATAGGAATAGTTCCTGTTGTATTAGTTATATGCTGAAATCTTCTTTTTCTGTGGGATGAAAGACCTTCATTATACCAGAAAATGAGGGTACATTTTGTAATTACAGCAAGATTTTCCTTGCGATATGCAGGCATATGTTTGTTGGTGATTTGAAATTTTGAAATTAAATAATAGGGGCACACCAACCTTTCCTCAAAATGGAAAATAGAAAGGTTTCTACTTGCAATCATGTTTTTCTTTATTATATCTCGTTCTCATTCATGCAGAAAGAATCAGTCCAGCAATCATGTTTTTCTTTATTATATCTCGTTCTCATTCATGCAGTAAGAATCAGTGCACTTGTAGCGCTTGCTATAATACAGAAGAAGAGGAGAAAGAACAAAATCTCCTTGATGAAATCTTGATCAAATATATAATATCATTTTGAACCAACATAAGATTTTTTTTATGGAAGTTGATTTATGTACATATATGACTTTTCTCATCCTTCATGCTCCCCAATGTGAAGAGCTGCATTGAGTGATACTTATCTACTTCTTTCCCTTAGTTGAGTTTTTTATTATCAGTCAATGAAATCATCCATTATTTTATCTAAAGAAGAAACGAGAAAGAAATTAATGTTATCAGCTTTATCTTATTGTCTCTTTCTCATCAACTTGCAAGGCTCTTTCCTTTTTTTCTCTCAGATCTATATCTATGAAAGAAAGATTTCATACAGAGTCCTGCTCGAGTATCAGATCAGCAGCCCATCATTCATAGATAAATTGCACATAAGGGTCCTACCTTAACTTATTTATCAGTGCATGATCGTGCAATTTCTGTATTAATAGGTGGTAAAAATTATGTATTGTAAATTCATGGTGTCCTTATCTTAAACCAGTAAAAAGTACATATATTCCATGTACCGTTGTCTTATATTGCTCTGCAAGCATTGCCCTTTGGTATGTCTCTAGAGATAGATCCTTCACAAAGGTCCACTAGGGTTATCTGCAATTTTTTATTGAACTAACAACATATGAAGACATGTAAAGTTAAGTAATTAACAATTAAACTAATGAAAACTTTTCAATTTCAATCTGACTCAGATCTGGATCTTGTTCTTTATCTGATTCATTTCACTGCTTACTCATCACTGTTTAGATCAAGCAAACTGTACAAGTTTTCATACTGGAAAAAATTTCAGGCTGAATATTATTCTAGGAGCTTTCCTCATCACCATTAATGAAGATTATTCAGTAAAATTGCACAGTAAAATTGCAGTTATTTTTCCTCAAAACGTGCCTAATGTTGTTGATCATTACGACTTGATCATTACTACTCCCAGACAAGTCTATATAAACGCCATGAGCCTCCTCCTATACACAGTACACTTATCTTCTTATCTTCTCCATTGAAATTTCAGCAATCCTCACATCCATGGTTTTGCATGGAGGCTCAGGAAATATGGTGCAGCCAAGGATGACTTGCCGACTCTTCAGTTGGAGTATTCAATCTTGTTCCTCAGATGGAATTTTAGATATGAGGAATGTCGGCAAGTTGTCTTTGGCTACATGGTGTTTCCTGCTACTCATGCAAAGCCTTTGATGACCATATCATGCATTCACTTGGCTTCTGCAGATAATCATCACTTTTAACTTGCATTCTTTCAAATTGTTTCTCTTGCTATGTCTTACATAACATAATATTTAAGATTAAAGCTACTTGATGAGAAATAGATTGAAATCCATAGCAATTGCGTTGTTTTTCATTATCTAAGGACGCAATGTGTTTTAGAAGGATGCTCACAAAGAAGAACAGAGTATAACTTGATTGAATCATGTAACTATCAGGAGACACCATTTTGGAGGGAAGTTCATAGAAGATGATGGTAATGCCGTTTTTTCCCCTGAATTCATGAGTGCATTTCTCAATCATATGATGCAAATTTGGAAAAATAATATTCTTTTCCTCCTGTGCACTAGAAGTCAAACTCCTTTTTTCAGAATTACAGAAATGGCTGTTGCTACTTTGGAAAGGCCTGAACAGACATACGTGGGGAGGTATGGCCCTTGTTCAAACAAGACAACGGATGATATCATTCAATCTATGTAGTTGGAAACAATGCAGGACCATTTCCTTTTAGGGCTTTTTTACCTGTTATTCTTTCGGCCACTGGGCCCAATTTTCAATGCAATTATCTGGTTTGAAGTTATGGTTGCTACATTTTTCCTAGCTGACATAATTTGATTATGACTCCAATTAGCATATTTGCTATATTAATGAGTTTAGTTTAGCTGCTATCCAAGATATTGATTTCTTTTTTTAATATGCTCAGTTGTACTTGCATGAATTGTACAATTTTCCTTAATGATCATTTTATTTTTTTTAAAAAACAATTGAAAGTAAATACATGGAAATAAAAGAGTGAAGTCACACAACTTATTCTTGGTAATTAATTAATCAATTTATACATACATTAGCAGGAACACAGAGGAATGGCATAAATTGAACTTTCGAGATGTGACAGGAATATCACTACTTTTCAGGGAATGACATGTAAAAAGCCCTTCCTCAAAGAAGGGTGCAACATAAAACATAGCAATAACCAGCACAAATTAAATAAAAACAGTATGCTTGCTTAAATCTGAAAATTTTCTGTACTTCATGGAAAGAATTGGCAGTTCATATGCAGTTTATTCTTGCTTAAAGGTTTCCATGAATCCTAAACAAACATATATAATGATTTCAATTGCGTACATCCCTCTGCATGGCTAATTCATTGTCACAATCTCCATAAGCAATGCAATGACACAGACAGTGGACTGATTCATCATTAGATGCTAATAAGCAGCTTGATTAATATTTCACTGATAGAATGAAGTAATAACCTTTAAAGATACCTGAAACGTTTGATTTAGTGACAAAATTTTCTTTTTGATGTGAATAAACAATGAAAGCTCCACAACAATCAAGAAACCACCTGCAAGAAAAAAGACGAGTAAAAGACCTTTGTCATTAAACAAGCGTGGGCCATTGAACACTTGAATATGGTTCAGTGATCACGGGTAGGGTTCAATTAGATGACCCCACTTTCCCCTGTACTGAATTAATGTAAACAATGGCATTAGAATAATAACTATTGAGACACTCTTTCTGTGGCTATAGAGAAGAACCTTATCATACTGCAGATGTGGTCTCCATCCATAAGCTGTTCCTTAGCCTTTCATGCATGGAAGTTTGGAAGAACTTTTAGGAAAAATAAATGACAGTACGTTAAATATCCATAGGTAATGTCACATGAAAGGTTTGTGCAACTTAATCAGCGGCTCTGAAAACTTGATGAACTATTAATGACTTCCCAGTTTAGCACTCCAAACTCTTTCACATGCCCTCATTACTCATCTTGCACATTTCCAGCTATGAAACTGCTGGACTATTCCAATTACGATTCCAATCCATTTTGAGACTTTCAAACCAGTTTATGATGTACAATGTGGTTTTTAAGATGACTTTCGGAAAATCGTTTGACGGGTGGCAGGTCATTTTCCTGTACCTTCATATCACTTTCTGATTGTAATGCAAACCGGATAACTTTGCTTCAATCTCAAACTGCTTCTGGAGTCTCCTCTTTGATTTCATTAAGCTTTCTTCCGTTTCAAGTGTTCCTTTCATTTGGCTTTCTTTTGCAATGATTTTAATCAAAGAGTAAAGGAAACAAAGCATTACTGATGACTGGGATCTTTTGAAACATGGCTTGTAGTGGCTGCAGACTCTGAGTGAATCTCTGGCAATAATATCAGCTCTCTTTACGAGCACGCCATTCACCTACTTTCGAGTCAAGCTACTCTCCATACAACATTGGTGTAAACCCGCTCATCCTCAAGTGTCCGTCGATTAAGTACAAAACCTCGTATATCATCTTAAAACAAGAATGAGACCCATCTCTAGAAGTGAATTCATGGACCATGCCATCCACCTCAATAGAACTCCCTCCTGGCACCTTCTTCACACTTCCATCCTTCATCATTTTCCTTAGCTTCCCAACACCCTCCCACTTCCCATGTGCCGCATAAATGTTAGATAGGAGTGTATAGTTCCCACTATTATGAGGCTCTACCTCAATAAGCTTCCTTAATGCATGCTCTCCAAGCTCAACATCTCCACAGGTTCTAGCTGCAGCTAAAAGAGCTCCCCAAATGGCTGCATTTGCTTTAAATGGCATATCCCTGATAAGATCTCTTGCCTCTTTAAGCCGGCCGCCACGACCAAGAAGATCAACCATGCATCCATAGTGTTCAATCTTGGGCTCAATATTGTAGCAACTGCTCATATTATCGAAATACCAGTGACCCAAATCAGTTTGTCCAGCGTGACTACAAGCAGATAGGATGGCTATAAAAGTAACATCATTTGGTTGAACATTTTGCATCTCCATCCTCTTGAACATATCAAGAGCTACATTGCCAAGTCCATGCAGTGCAAACCCCCGCAATCATTGTAGTCCAAGTAATAACACTCCTGCTCTTCATGTTCTCGAAAACATTTAATGCTTCCTCTATGTTGCCGCATTTCGCATACATGTCTATCAATGCATTCATCAAGGGAACAATCTTGAAAAAACCCCGCTTTTCTATATACCTGTGAATCCACTCCCCTAAATCCAAAGCACCCAATTGTGCACAAGCAGACAGTGCCGCCAACAATGCAATCTCATCAGGATCAACACCATCCTCAAGCTGCATTCTTCTGAAGATTTCAATAGCCTCAGCGGCACGATTCATCTGTGAATAACCAGCAATCACTGTCGTCCAGGAGATCACATTACGTTCTGGAATTTGCTCGAAAAGAACCCGTGCACTCTCCAACTCCCCATGCTGAACATATCCAGCAACCATAGCATTCCACACAACCACATCCCTTTGAGTAATTCCATCAAACACCTTGCGTGCTTGATTAATTCCTCCACAATAAGAGTACATATGAATCAAACCTGTTAGCACATGAACATCCAAACCAAACCCCAGCCTCACAATCTGCCCATGAAGCTCTTGCCCGAGTTCAAGAACTGACAAATGCGCTGCGGCTTTCAATGCAAAAGGGAACGAATAAGTATCAGGCCGGAGACCCATCGCTTGTATTCCATTAAACAGAAAGATTGCATCTTTGGCAAAGCCAGCACGAGAAAGGCTGCGGATCATGGTGTTATATACATACACATCATGGCACTCTCGGTGTTTGAAGATCGAATAGGCGAGGTCCGTGAAGCCGAGGAGGGAGCATGCGAGGATGAGCTTGCTCAGCAGGACAGCGTCCAGGTCGAGGCCTCGGTGAAGCATGAAGGCATGGGCTTGAGTAATGTGCTTCAAAGTTGAACATTTGTTCAGTAGAGAAGAGATCAAGGAGAGATGGGAGAGAGATGAAGACGATGACGAGAAGCATCGGAGATGACCCCAGCGCGGGAGAAGCATTGCTTCGACTTCACCGTGATCTCTCAGGCAGACAAATTTTGCATTAAAACCCCCATAAAAATAAGTAATTGCATAATTCTCTTCACAACATTCACGAAGTTTTTGCCTGCGTACCCTTCCAAAAATTAATATTTAATTTTAGGTATACTCCAACACCTCTTCTTCTATCGGCAACTGAACTTTTGCATAGGATGTTCTTGCGCTATTGAGAAAGGGATTCAAACCTCAGCGTGATGAATATTAAGGTGGTGTTTGGTTGAATGTAATTCTAAATACAGTGGATTTCTAATTACAGTGTAATTAAAATTATCTAGTTTTAAAATTCAGTGAAATATAAGATAGCGTTTGGTTGGACGTATATGAAAATATTGTATTATAAGATTTAATATTATTTTATGATTTTAAATACATATTTATTAGTTTAACTATTAAATTTAAATTTATTAGTATATTTATTAAAAATTTATTATATTTTAAAATTTTGAATTTAATTATTAAACCAAAAGAACATTTTTAGATTTTTCATCCATTATGAACAAGTTATTTAATAGTTTTAATTATTGTACTGATCAGTTTAACCATTAATTTTATTATTAAATTAATTATTATTATTAGAATTTATAAATTTTTCACTATTTATGAATATTTAATCATATTTATTTTTGCTTAGTTAGTCACACGTAGGTCACATAGTATGGATGTCAAGAAACAAAATAACAATGGATTTGGTTTTACGACTACCATAAAACAAAATCCCTTATTAGATGTAATCTGAATTACATGAGCTTTTGAAATCATGTAAACTAAACATTGGATTTGCAAAAAACCAAATAACTCAAGTTATAATAACTCTAATGTGATTTATTCAACCACATTTGTTACTGTTAACAATCATTTACATATGTGACCATATAAGAATATTAGACTTTTTCTTGAAGTGATGGTTTTATTATTTGCTTTGTTTTTTCATTCAAAAATATTAAGCCCTGTTTGGTTACAAAATAAAAAAATCTGGCATAATTTTATTACGTAGGAAATGCAAGTAATTATTACAGAAATTGTAGCATATTTTATTATTACAGAATAAGTGTTTGGTTAACAAAATAAAAAAATATCACATAAACATTTCACCATTTTCTAATGAGAAAAAGTCACACACTTCAAAATAAAAAAATATTCCACTCCGAGTGGAATATTTTTTTATGCCATAATTCTCACATTATGGCATAATTTTATAGTGTAAATTAGATACCCAAACAGCCATTATGGCATAATTCTGTGAAAATATTATATTATGCCATAATGTATGGATTATGACATAATATTTGGTTATCCAAATATGGCCTTATTTGTATGCGGAAATATAGTCATTTTGGACGTGGCTGCATGTAAAATTATTTATAAAAACAAAAGATAAAAACATAAAAAAAATATATTAAAATGAAGGCATCTCAAGAAAACAAAATTGAAGAATGGCAATATTTTCTTATATCATGGATATATGCATTTCAAGTTTTCAAGCCCATTCTTATCCAAAGGAACAACTATTAAATATTAATTATTTTTAATCCCGTTACAATGTTTGTGATGGGTATATAGATTGAAAAGTAAATGGAATGAAAAGAAGGAACTTTTAAAAATACATACCATAATTTGAAAGAATTATGTGTATATTACCAAATTATGAAGGGATTGCCCATTACTTCCCCATTCATTTTATCCTTTTTAGAAAAAAAGACAACTGGATTAGTTTGAGATGTACTTTGTTTGAATTTTCTTTTCTCTTTTTTTATGCTTTTAAAAGTTTGAATTGGAAATTAGAATTATACTTTGACTCTTGTTCCATTTTACTCCTTGTAGATTCAAAATATTTAGCATGGTGATCATGTAATGCATTACAACATTCCATATACTACAAAAATGTAGAACTAACACGTGAAAGACGTGCAGAGGAATGAGGGAAAAATTTTTTTAGAGGTCACTAAACTTTGAATTGTTTTCAATTTGATCATCAAACTTTAATTTGAATCAAAAAGGTCACTAATATTTTATTTATCTTCACCGGCAGGTCACCCGAGTGTTTTTCACCCCCTTTGCGATGTGGGTTGCCGGAGGAGGCCAATCAACACCCACATCACATGCCATCCCTACTGACATGGCTATCCTAGTCATCACTAATGTTCCACGGTGGACTCACCCCGCCACATAAGCAGGTCTTCTTCATCTTTATCATCAGTGAGAAGACATCACCATCCTCAGTTGGAATGCCCTAGAAGGTCATCTCCTTCTCCACCTTCAATTTAGGAAACCATTTTCATACCCTAGCACCATTCTTAACAGACGGTGCAAAAAAGGAAGACGCTGGAGTTTTGCATCCTTATTCTGAGCAAACAAGGGAAGTTCAATCAGTGGTGATGGCTGTGAATTGGGAGAAACGTGCATATGTGGATGATCCAGCACCGGAACATTGTAAGACCCCCCTTATAAACCTTAATCTTGGGATGTAGATCTTGTTATTTTTTACAGTGCAATGCAAGATGTGAACTCATGTGTTATATTCAAGAACATAGTTGATGGATGGTGTTCCCATTTGGGGTTTTTTATATAGGAGAACACCATTTTATTATTGATGTGAATGTTTTTTGTATTGTCTTATTTAAACAAAGGAGTTGTATCCTTAGTTGTGGTCCCCAACAAGACAATGATAATGCCAAAGCCAAGGTGGAAGTAGTTTGTGGCTCAAAGTAAAATGAGGTTGTAAAATAGCTCTCTTTTCTTCTTTTGTGTGTCTGTTTTGATTGTTTGTGCAGTTTGAGTTGGATAGAAGAATTGTCACCCAAAACAAGACATGAACTAATTTTCTAGGTTGTCTTTTAATCACTAAACTTTGAGTTTTTTTTCAATTTGATCGATCATCAAACTTTAATTATGATACTATGATACTTACCCATCATGAGTCATACTAAAGATTATCAATGTGAGTATTTAGCTTATATTATCTGCTAAACAAGTAGTTCAAGGAATTTGACAAGTATTATTTCAAAGCATGTGCTTTTCTGTACCTTAAACCACAAAGTATAATACTAGGTTGGTATGTTCTTTTAGGAAGTATGCAAATTGGCTCATTTGAAAAGTTGTCTCTTGTAAAAAGGGGGAAAAAGGAAATCCCATAAAACAAAAAAAAATTGACACCTTCATGGACCAGTGATAATTTGATGTAGACAATCAAAACGAGAACTTGTATAACAAGATAAAGTTTTGTTCATAATTATTCCAAGATAAGGAAATTGTACAACAGAATAGACACATTTGAGTTACTCTCTACACATTAGCCTAAAATATACATTAGAGTATTCATAAAAAAAAAAAAGTTAACACCTTCATTGACCATCAATAATATTAATGTAGGATGGACTATGATAGTTATTAATATGGAGAGGATATTTGTGGTAAAGTTTGAGACTATCATGGAAAATGCTTTGGAAAATGACATTCACTAGGATGGACTATGATAGTCATTAATATGGAGAGGATACAATCAAAAATGACATTCACTAGGATACACTATGATACTTACCCATCATGAGTCATACCAGAGATGGAGAATTGTTTTGAGAGGTCACTCAACTTTGAGTTTTTTTCATTCTAATCATCAAACTTTAATTATGATACTATGATACTTACCTATCATGAGTCATACCAAAGATTATCAATGTGAGTATTTAGCTTATATTATCTGCTAAACAAGAATGAATCAGGTATATGACAAGCATGATTTCAAAGCATGTGCTTTTCTACACCTTAAACCACAAAATATAATACTAGGTTGGTATGTTTTTTCAAAGTATGCAAATTGGCTCATTTGAGAAGGCGACTCTTGTAGAGAGGGGGAAAAAGGAAAATTGTACAACGAGAATAATTTTACATTGGGTTGATCTCTAAACATTAGCCTAAAATTTGCATCTTTCACTTTCATTAAAATTTTCGGTGGCCCATTGAACTTTATCATTTTACAATGGTTACCACCCGGATTTTGCAATGCTTGCTTGAATTTTTGTAGGTCACACTATATGACAACCATACACATATATAACATTGGACTTACTTTCATTTCAGTGCCCCATGTCGAGTTGTTCTCAATAAGAATGCATTATATGATTGGTGGCATAGAAGGTTTAGCAGAATATGTGGACTTTTGCTCCGCTGATGTAATGTCCAGGATTGAATTGATTAACATGGCTAGGGAATTCAATTTAGATGTTAATGGTTGCAGTATCTGGTGGTTCAATAAAAGCATTGAATCCAGGGTGTTAGGGTGCGTTTGGATGGGGGTAATGGAATGAGGAGGAATGAAGTAATGATTAAGGGGGGGAAGGAATGGGTAGGGGGTGGTATTGAAAAAGGTGTTTAGTTGGAGGAGTAATTCATTGGGAATGGTAAAAGTAAAAAAAAAGTTATGTTAATATTACCCTTTTACCCTTGTATAAAAAAATAGTATTTATTCTTATAATAATGAAAACATAAATATTAATAGTCATTTTATTATTTGTTATTATTGTTTAATTAAAAAATAACTTTAAATAAATTTAATTTTGTAGTTATAATTTATAATTAGTTACAAATAATATATATTTGAAATAATTAAAATTTATAAAGTAATGAAAATATGAATAGTAATATGCTCATTGTTGATTATTGTTTAACTAAAAATTAACTTCTATTAAAGATTAAGTTACTATTATATACTTATAAGTTTTTAATTAATCACAAACTATATTTATTTGGAGTAATTAAATCTTATTCCATAATGAAAACGAAAATATTTATTTCATTACTACGATTCTCGATATTTATTTCAAATAATTATTATTTATAAAATAATGAAAATATAAATATTTATATTATTAATATTGACTAATGTTTAATTAAAAATTACTTTTAGATAATTGCTACTTTTAATAAGTACTTATAATATTTTAATTAATTACAAATAATATTTACTCTATATTAATAAAATAACAAAAAAATGTGAATACTTCTTTTATTATTGATTATTTTTTAATTAAAAATTAACTTCGAGTAACTATTAAATCAATGCAATTAAAGAATTTGAATTTTATTATTATAAGAGGCAATATAGTAAAATCCTAGGGGAGAATGGCTGATTACCCTTGGGGGGTCAATGGTGACCCCCCCAGGGTAATGGTTACCAAGTTCAAAAACCACCCAAACACCACCATGGGTATCAGGGGGTAATGGTTCCCCCTAGGGGGAACCATTACCCCCATCCAAACGCAGCTTTAGTGTCTAAATTTGGTCTCCTTGATTTATTCAATCTTTTATATTTGTCATATTTATATTTAGTCACTTGTATATTTGGTATAATTGTATTTAGCCAACTATACACATAAGGATCTAGGAATATGCTTAGGCATATACAATCTTGTATTCTTGTATATATGTTCTCAATATACATGTAGGCTCATCAAGCCTTATTCCTCTTCATGGTACCAGGGCCTGGTTTTTAAATTTTTGCTCTCTTGTTTTTTTTGCCTTGTCATCTTTCTTCTCCAATGTCAACTGTTGGTTCTCCTTCACCCTCTGCCATTACTTCTATATCCACAAGAGCCATGCCATCTTCTCATCATCCTGCTTTCTCTTTATCAAATATTCGTAAACATATTCCAAGAAACACTCGATTTTTCTAATTATTTAGTTTGGCGTGAACTATTTATTCCTGTCTTGAAAGGTTATTAAGTTTATGACCATATTGATGATTCTATCACTCCTCTTTCCATCGATGATGCAGGGTTTGCACAATGGTTGCAAATTGATAATCTTGTTCTTTCTTGAATTCAGTCCACTATTTCTCGTAATATTTTACGATCTATCATTACTCCCGGTAAGCCTCTTCTTGCTCAAAATGCTTGGTTGAAAATTGAAAAACTATTTAGAGACCATGTTGAGTCTCGCATTGTGTCTCTTCATCAAGAGTTCTATCATTTAGAAAAACAAACTTTATCCATGAATGCTTTTCTTAATAAACTCAAAGAGTTGTTTGATTGTCGATCTTGCTCCCGGAGATGATGTTTCCAATCGTGATCTTATCATGCAAATTATCATGGGCCTTGGTTCAGAATATAACCCTATCACATCTATCCTTATCACTCAACAACCATTACCTACTTTTGAGGAATGTCACTCTCTCTTACTTATGGAAGAATCCAAACTTCAAAAACAACAATCTCCTTCTTACGTTTCTCAACAAGCCTTCCTTGCTCGGGCTCGATCCCTCCCTAATGGTGGTGGATGTATTAGCAATCGCAATGGACGCGGTGGTCGTGTTGGCTATAGAGGTAGACATGGTAACTTTCAACCCTTCAAACCAAGGACTAATAATACTTCTCCAAGTTTTTCTCCCGAGGCATTCTTGGTCCTCCGCTTCCTACTTCAAATACTCTAGGAGTTCAACATTTTCAGCATCGCGTTCAATGTTACACCTGTGGAGGTTTTGGACATGTGGCTCGACTTTGTCCTTCGGTCCCAAAAGTTGATGCTAGTCCACGAGGCATTCATTGTATTTCCCTCTTTGTTGCATCCAACAATGATAGTTGGGTCTTTGATTACGGCGCTTCTATTCATATGACAAATGATCCTGCTAAGCTTTGCTCTCTTTCGCCATACGATGGTCCCGACACGATTTGTGTTGGAAATGGTGCCGCGTTACCGATTAAATTCTTTGGGTCTTCGTTATCCCGATTGATTCTCGTAATCTAGTTTTGAATGATGTACTTGTTTCTCCCTGCTCTTACTAAAACTTTAGTTTCGATTCGAAAACTTACCACGATAACAATTGTGTTGTGGAATTTACTCCTTCGGGTTTTTGTGTTAAGGACCCGAAAACGAAGCACAACATTCTCGGCTCCTCTAGCCAAGATGGCCTATATCCTCTTCGCAATTCCATCAACCCACTAAACGTATTTGGTCTTGCTCTTTGTACATGTCACTTTGGTTCCACTTGGCACCGTCGCTTAGGACATGCGAATTCTAAAGTGCTTTCTCATCTTTTTCAAAACTCTTTAATTTCTTGTAATAAATCTAAAACTTCAGATACATGTGTTTGTCATGCTGTCAATTAGGAAAGCGTGTTCACCTACCATTTGATTAATCTAAGTCTCACACTTCTTCTCCTTTTGAATTAATACATTCTCGATATATGGGTCTCACCGGTTTTTTCACATAGTGGTTATCGTTATTTTCTCACTTTTTTGGATGATTTTTTCTCATTATTCTCGGGTCTATCCCCTCAAACACAAACATGAGGTTTTCACCCACTTTCTCCGAGTTTCATGCTCTCATTAAAAATCAATTTCATGCCACCATAAAAATGTTTCAATGTGATAATAATCTTGAATATTCTAATTCTTCCTTTTGGGATTTTTTCCAAACTAATGGTATTCATTTTCGTTTCTCTTGTCCATACACTTCACAACAGAATGTGAAAGCTGAACGCCTTAATCGTACCATTGGTAATATGATTCGTACTCTCCTCATACAAGCATCTATGTCTCCTTCTTTTTGGGTGGAAGCACTCCTCACAACTAACCATATTCTTAATCTCTTGCCTAGTTCTTTACTCAATTATAAAACTCCATATGAAACTCTTTACCATAAAGAACCTTCATATAATCATCTTTGGGCATTTGGTTGTGGTTATAATCCTAACCTTCTCTCTCAAGCATCACATAAATTATCTCCTTGATCCACTTTATGTGTCTTTTTGGGATATCCACAACATCATAAGGGATATAGGTGTTATGATCTACATTCTCGCAAAGTTATTGTGTCCCGACATGTGGTTTTCGATGAAAACTATTTTCCATTGGCTAATTCTTCATTATCTTTTTCTTCTTCAGGGTTTTCATTAACTCCTTTTCATACAAATCCACAAGATTTTATTCCTTACGTTATTCGAGATCGCCCTTCTTCTTGCATAACCTTACCTTCTAAAAATAATGGTACCACGGCGGCGGGTCCAAATGTCCGTCCCTCATCTAATGACCAACCCACAAATTCACCATCCTTTTCTACACATGCACCTAATCCTAATCCCCTTTGTTTTACCCGTGTCCCAAACAAATAACACAATCCTCATCTCAAGACCAATCCTTATCCATACGTCTTCCCATGATTACACGAACTCAAGATGGAACCGGGAAAACCCAAAGTTATTTTTTTCTTTACATGGCCTTGTTTCTAATACTCTTCCTCGGGAACCTAAGTCACGTACGCGAAGCATGTCGGGATCCATATTGGCTAGCAACCATGCAAGAGGAGCTTACTGCCTTGGCCATAAATCAGACGTGGACTTTGGTTCCTAGACCACCTAATATTAATGTCATTGGTTCTCATTGGGTTTTCAAAGTTAAAAAATGGGTTGATGGTTCATTAGAAAGGTATAAGGCTTGCCTTGTTGCTCAAGGTTTCAATCAGAGACCTGGCCTTGATTGTGGTGACACTTACAGTCCTATGGTGAAGCCTGCCACTATTCGTACTATTCTTACATATGCGCTTTCGAAAAATTGGCATATTCATCAATTAGATGTCAAAAACACATTTCTCCATGGGTTTCTTACAGAAACTGTCTTTATGAAGCAACCTCTAGGTTTCATCAGTGCTACCCATCCAGACTATGTTTGTAAGCTCAATCGTGCTTTATATGGTCTCAAACAAGCTCCGCGTGCTTGGTACCAACGATTTACCTCTTTTATATGCTCCAAGGGCTTCATTAATAGCAAATCAGATTCATCTATGTTTGTGTATCGCCGAGGCGACGATATGGTTGTTCTTCTTCTCTATGTGGATGATATTATTCTCACGGCTTCTTCTACATCTTTATTATCATCCATCATTACTTATCTACAACAAGAATTTGCTATTTCAGATTTGGGTGACTGCTTTACTTTACGGGCATATACGTTACTCGTTCTTCTTCGGGTATATTTCTTTCTCAATGTAAATATGCTCGGGATCTTCTTGATCGGTATCACATGTCTCTTGCCAACTCGGTTTCCACACCGGTTGATTCAAAGTGTAAACTATTATTAACTAAAGGTGATCTCCTATATGATGCTACGAGTATCGCAACATCGTTGGTGCACTTCAATATCTTACTTTCACACGTCCCGAGCTAGCATTTGCTTTGTTCGGCAAGTTTGTTTGTTCATGCATGCTCCACGGACGAGTCATATGGAGGCTGTTAAGCGGATTTTGCGGTATCTTAATGGTACTATTGATTATGGCCTTTTACTTTCCCCGGATCTTTAGATAAAATGGTCGTTTATTCGATCTTTGATTGGGTGGTTGCCCCGACACTCGTCGCTCTACTTTTGGTTATTGTGTGTTTTTTTATCCGAATCTCATCTCTTGGTCTTCCAAAGGCCAGCCTATTGTTTCTCGATCAAGTCTTTGAAGTTGAATATCGGTTGTTGCTAATGCTATGACTGAAATTTCATAGCTTCATTCTTTGTTGTACGGCGTGGTCATAAACTACCATCCGCAACTTTGGTTTTTTGTGACAATGTTAGTGCGATTTTTCTTGCATCCAATCCAGTTCAAAATACGCGCACAAAACATGTTGAAATTGACCTTCATTTTGTGCGGGAAAAAGTAGGCTGCTTTGGGGCTATTTGAGTTCTTCATGTTTCTTCATCCCTTCAATTTGCGAGATATTATGACCAATGGTTTACCAAATATCTTATTCTCTCGAATTTCGCTCCAATATAAACGTTCAATACGCTCCCGTTCGGATTGCGGGGGGATGTTAGTGTCTATATTTGGTCTCCTTGATTTATTCAATCTTGTATATTTGTCATATTTATATTTGGTCACTTGTATATTTGGTATAATTGTATTTAGCCAACTATACACATAAGGATCTAGGAATATGCTTAGGCATATACAATCTTGTATTCTTATATATATGTTCTCAATATACATGTAGGCTCACCAAGCCTTATTCCTCTTCATAGGGGCCTAAGGGAAATAAAGAATGACATAGATGCCCTAACAATGGCAAAATCTGTTGATTTCGGCGGGGAGATGTATGTATGTATTAGGATTACAAAGTCGGCAATATTGGAAATGTCAATGCCCATGGGAAAGGATTAATTATTGGATATGATGAAGACCATGGAGCGAGAGGAAATGCATGAAGTGGACAGGTGATTTGGAAGGTGAATTGATTGGGATGGGGAAAGACAAAAAACATAAAAATGGAGAAGCGAGACGGTGAATTTTATGACTCGATTACAATTTTAGTCATGATTCAAATGATGAAGGTAGGGAGAATAATGCAATCTATAGGGCTATTTTACATGTTGGTGGAACACCTCTAAGGCTAGGGAGTGATGTTGAAATGGATTTAGACCATGCGGTGTCGATGAGTTACACTCATGTTCTTCGCCGATGAGGATGAGTTAGTATCTAAAAAGTCCAAGTACACTTGAATTTAATGAAGAATGTGATATGCAAAACCCCCAATTTGCAATTGGAATGAAGTTTGGGAGCTTCAAGCGGTTCAAGGATGTAGTTAAAAATTATGGAATTAAGAACATGTATGTTATGAACTTTAGACCAAATTCTAAGAAAATGTGCAAGGCATTCTGCAAAAGGGGATGCCCTTTTTATCACGTGGGATTCACCCATAGTGAGTGATAGGAACACGGTGCAAATAAAATCGGGTAACTTAAAACATGAGTGCATAAGGGACCACAACAACGAGACATGTCAATCTTCCTGGATTGCAAAGGCTTATTTGGAACAATTCGAGGCGACCCTTCTTGGAAGATATCGGGTATTATTAAAGCGGTGAAGACCCATCAAGAGGTGGACATTAGTAGAGTGAAGGCATATAGGGCTAAATGCATTGCATTAAGGTAAGTTATATGGCTAGTGATTTTTTTTAGTAACACTTGTGTTCTTTTTTTTTTTTTTTGGAAGTTCATGTGTGATGCACTCAATTAACTAATCCAGTTCATATATGTTGTTGTATGTGTCAAAGTTTTATAGATGGTGATGATGAGAGTCGGATGGTGAGGCTTTTTGATTATAGGTTGGAGTTGTTGAGGACCCACCCGGGGTCCACCATAAAATTTAAATGTGATGTAGGGGTGTTTCGGGCAATGTATATTTGCATGGCACCCCTAAGAGAGGGTTTTCTGGCGGGTTGCGGGCATGTGATTGGATTGGATGGATGTTTCTGAAGGGGGCTTTATGAAGGGCAGCTATTGACAGTAGTGGGGATAGATGCTAATGATGGCATCTACCCCATTGCATGGGCTACGATGAGTAAAGAAAATAAAGAAAACTCGGAAATGGTTCATGGAGTTATTGGCGAGAGGATTTAAAAATCACAAACAGCTCCCAATGGGCATTCATGACCGACGGGCGAAGGTGAGTTCATTGTTCTCCAACTTCCTTTGTTTTATTGATCATGCAAATTTTGTTGTTGGATGAAAATTAATTTTTATTGACATGTTCTGTTTACATGTTCTGTTGAAAATTTATTGATCATGCAAATTTGTCTTATTGATTTGATGACTAATGTATAGATGTATATGCAGTTGTTAATTGAATTGGTCTAGCATGCTTGACATCTTTTTTATTGTATGTTTGATGCAGTTAACTAATGCATTATCTTAAACTTGTTTGGACCCATTGATCATATAATAAAATTAAGTATAAAATGTCTGATTGATTATGTGATTAGTATCTTCTTTGTTGTATGATTGATGCAATTAAGTAATTTAGATTCAGATTCTTTTGCATGATGTCTTCTTTAATTTATTCTTTATCTATGTTTGCCACTACTATTGCAATGATTATTTTTCTTCCTTTATATTCAATGTGTCTGTGGGTGTTGGGTATGATTAGGGCTTAATTCCTGCTATAGAAGAACTTTTTCCCTATAGTGAATACAGATATTGTGTTAGGCACATCCATACAAATTTTAGAAAAACCTATAAGGGAAAAGTTCTTAAAGATCAACTTTGGGTTTGTGCCACTGCCACAAACCCTCCTGCCTTTGAGAAAGCCATGAACAACCTGAGAGAGATGTCCCAAGGTGCCTTTCAATACATGAAAAACATTGATCCACATTACTAGAGCAGGTCACATTTTCAAACACAATTTAAATGTGACATACTTTTGAATAATATGTGTGAATGCTTCAATGGGCACATTTTAGAGGCCAGGATCAAGGGGATTGTGACAATGAATGAAATGATAAGAACTCAACTAATGATAAGGATACAGAGAAGAAGAGATGCAATGCAAAGAGTCACATCTGCTCACTGCCCTAGGATTGTTAAAAAACTAGAAAAGTTCAAAGAACTAGGTTTCCTTTACACAACAACTTGGTCAGGGGGGCCAAGTATCAGGTTTTAGGACCTGATGGGCAGAATGTAGTTGACAAGGATGAGGGTAGTTGTTCTTGTAGAAGATGGCGGTTAAGCTGGTATCCCTTGTAGTCATGCCATTTCAGTCATATACTACAATAAGGACAAACCTGAAAACTTTCTAGATGATTGCTATAAGGTCGGCACTTACACGGACACCTACGGACACACTTTGAATCCCACGCATGATAGGGACTCTTGGCCCAAAAGTCATCGGGGACCCATGGTTCCTCCTCAACCAGCTAGCAAGAGAAAAGGCGGGAAGACCACAATGAGGAGAAGGGAAGAATGTGAAGACAACGAGGGGTACACTCATGGGAAAGTTAGCAAAAGAGGAGTTACAATGACATGCGGTATTTGTGGTGCTAAAGGACATAATAAAAGATACCACGGAACAATGCAAGGGGTTTGTACACTATTCTATTTTACATTTGTTATTCATATTTGATGTACCACTAATTGAAGATGAATCATGTGTGTGTGGCGGGAGAGAAATGAAACTATAGGTGAGACAGAAAATGCGAGAACAAAATGCAACAAGAGAAGAGGATCCAATGGAGAACATTGATTCACAGGTTTTGGAAGACCAATTCACAATGGTTTGTTTCTTAGTTTATTTTTTAAAGTCCACCATTTTTCCAATTTTTTGTTGATGGTCACTTATTTCTATTGCATGGGTTTTAAAGGTTGACACATTGATCAGAGGTAATCAACAACACTCAAGTGCATCAGAGCAACCAAGCTCTAAAGAGTCAATGTCACAAGTGATGGTTGAACTAATTAAGATGTTTTTTTTTCTTTTCTTTTATGTTTTTTTTAATATTACTCTGTGGCTAATTAATGCAATTAATCGGGGTCAATCCACCCGCACAATTCCTCTATATGGAAGTAAGGTTGGGAAAACAAAAAATTCGTATAAGGGGAGGCAAAAGCAAAGATGCAAATGTTGCAAAAAATGCTAACAAATGTGCACAAGCGAAGGAGTGCAAATTAATACTGAAGGGACCATAAAGTTACCTCCACATATGGAAAGACCTCCCTTTGCTAAAGATTCCGGGGAAAAGATAAAGAGGATGGACGAGAAGAGCAAAGACAGGTGATCTTTGCAAAGAAAAGGAGAGTGCGGGTCCCTCCGGGAGGTACTTCTTGTGGGAGCTATGGAAGGCCCTCTTGAGCAAAGTGCAAATTCAGCTTTTTTTTTTTTTTTTTGGGTTTAAGAAAATCTGTAATTCTTTACATGTGCAAAGAATTAATTTTGTCAAGTCACACTTACTTTGTATGTTGGCAACTCTAGCTTCACAAACATGAGTCCTTTGAAATTATTGTCACTTATATATCGGGACATACTTTGAATGTTAATAGAGAATTTGGGCAAATATCAATTCTATCGGTTCTATTATGCGGGGCAAATATCGGATCTATTGTTCTAAAAATACAATGAAATCAGTCATCATTCATGTTGTTGGGATTGAACATGTAAACCAATCAAGCTGTTTTTATGTTGAGAAATGATAATAATCAACATTTTAGCTATTAAAAGTTGTAATTTTCGTTGTTTAAGCGGCAATTATCATGAAGATACATAGTTATGGACTTGGATAAGATAATGATTTCTGTAATGATTATTAGTTTTTAGAATCTTAATTTTAGTAATTGCATATGTATTTCTAAAAAATTAGCAATAGAATTAATTGTGTTGTCATTGTTTATAGAATCAAATTATGTGGTTTTTTATGAAGATTTAACTCTTGGGTGATTAAAAAACATAGTTAAGTCAGTGATTAAAAAAAGTTAATGATAGGGTTGCATGTAAACTATGATTTAGTAAAGGGTTATTCTTATTGTTTCTTGGGTTTGTGATGGTGTAATGAGAATCCTCATTCAGGTTTTTTTACTACTTTGGTCCATTTTATTGGGCAATCTTAGGAGAAAGTAAGAACAATGAAGGTCAAAGATGACAGGATTGTGCTTCAGAGAGGGTTGACCATGGTCAGGGCATCCAATGGGAACTTAGCACATTTCTACCATCCAGCATCCACCACCGGAATACACGAAGCTTGACCTACCATACCGGAGGTCACCTTCCTCTTTGTGTGCGGCGATCGTCGCAATGGCATCCATTGGTCTCCCATGGTGTTCTTACCTTTCTGATGAGAAAGATGAAGAAGACCTGCTGATGTGGAGTGGTCCACCGTAGAACATTAGTGATGACTAGGATAGCCATGTCAGTAGGATGGCATGTGATGTGGGTGCTGATTGGCCTCCTCCGGCAGCCACATCAACAAAAGGGGTGGCAAACACTCAGGTGACCTACCGGTGAAGATAAATAAAATATCAGTGATCTTTTTTATTCAAATTAAAGTTTGATGATCAAATTGAAAACAACTCAAAGGTTAGTGATCTCTCAAAAAATTTTCCGAGAAATGAGTGAGAGGAAATTCAAACTCCACCTCTTCAAAGACAAACACCCTGTGAACTAAACCGGTTGCAATAAATCAAGTGGCACACCCTTTCAAATTCTTTTTTAAAAAAATTATAAATTAATAATAATATAACAAAATTTGATAAGCTTGAATATATCACTTTTTCACTTGCCTTGAATTTTCAAGTTAAATGAAAAAAAAATAACTAAATAAAATAACCATCATTATATTGAACATTTTAAAAAATACATACTTTCAAATAAAAATAAAATTTAAATATAAATACCACATTCAGCATTTTAAGGTTAAAAGCAATGTTTTGAAACTCGGGTTGACTGGTATGTTCAACCAGGTTCAACCGGACCCGGTCAAACAATCGAGTCGGGTTATATAAAAACCCGGGATAAAGAGTTGACCCCGTTGATCTAGGCGAGTATCGAGTGAACCGATCGACTCGGTAGAACGGATCAACCCGGATTTATTATATGTTTATTGTTTAAATTTTAAAAGTTAAAACTAAATATGCAAGTATATAGGGGGTATGTTTAAAATTTGTTTCAACATCAAAACAGGATTTCTGAGTTTTATTTTATTTGAACTTTTGTATTGTTGTTTTTTAAATTTTTTATTAATTTATAATATATTTATTTTTATTTATTTATATATAATTAAATTTATAAAAATATATATTATATTTATGACCAGATCAACCCTGTTTGACCATTGACCCATGATCCTGAAGCCTTCCCGGGTCACAACTCTGGGTTGGATTTTAGAACCTTGATTAAAAGTACCAAAATTATACACATAAAATACAAAAATATCAAAATTTTCATACGTGATTATTAAAATTATTCATATGTTTTTATTGTAGATTAATATATATTTGAAAAGGCAAAATTTGAGGTATTACTAAATTTGCAAAAAATAACCTAGAGTTTTTTAGTTACCAATCAGTGTCAATCGAGGAGGATCCCGCAAAGTAATTAGTGGTCAGTATCTAGTTCATGACAGCTTTAGTTGTTTAGGTGTTATGAGTGTCTTTGTTGTGTTTTTTTTTATGTTTTTTCTTCAATGTTATACTTTATTATTTTTCAACACTACTCAATAATGTTTGTATTTTCAATTATTTTTAATGTATGTATTTTATTTTTAAAATTTTTTATTTTTTTAATTAAATAAATAAATAAGGGATAATTACCGAGAGGTGGAAGAGTGAAGAAGAGGGAGCGGGAGTAAAAACCCGCGTTGGCGAGAAGGTCGGGATGAAACCGTTAAAAACCCCCGACCGCTATGCCCACCCCGCAACGAGTCAATCCCCATGGCGCCATCATCCTCCCCACCTACCAAACCCTAACCCTAACCCTAACCCTAACCCTAGTCCTAATTCTCCACCTCTCACGCTTCGCACACGAATTCCTATCCGCCCGCCCTCTTCCTCCTCTCTTCCGTTCATTCCGTTAGACTTCCATGGACGGAGGACCCGGAGGCGGCGACGTCGAGCTCCTCTCGTGGACCTTGCAGTTCGAGCACAAACTCTTCTACTTCGATCTGAAGGAGAACCCTCGGGGGCAGTACCTTAAGATCTCAGAGAAGACGTCTGCTACTCGGTGCACCATCATCGTCCCTCTTGATGGCGTTGCGTGGTTTCTTAAGTTGTTTGATTATTACACCAGCGTTGATGAGCAGGAGGCTGTTAATAAGCAGTTGAAGCTTGAGACCAAGGTCCATCTCTGTTCTATTGTTCATTGTTTTCTTTTCTTTTTTTTTTTAAGATAAAAATTGTTCTTTTCTTTTTTTTTTTAATTAATGTTTATGATTTGCTGGTTCTTTTTAGGTGTTTTACTTTGATATTGGTGAGAATAAGAGGGGTCGATTTTTGAAGGTATGTCTCTAATAGTGTTTTTTTTCTTTACCTTTGATTGAATTTTGAAGTTTGAGTTATACAACCGTTTCTCACTTCTTTGTTTTTGGTGGCTATGTCGTGGTGAGGAGATGAAGTGGAAGGAGAAAGTGTGTAACCTGAAATTTTGTTAATTTCTGTTGATGTAATTCTGTCTGTTTTGTTTTGTTTGTTTGTGTAGCTTATTATTGGACAAAATCTCAAGTATGCATGTTGCTTGAAACATTGGAATTGGGATATCGTATTAATGTTGTTCTAGTGCTGGAATGGAATAATGAAGTGTTAAATGTTTATTAAAGCAATGGTTTTGTAAACAAAAGAAAAAATAAGGGGAAATAAATGGAAAATGATTGCCAATGATAGTTAGTAATCTCGGTTCTGATTAAGCTATTGAGGTACCATGGGAATCCTTGGATGATGGAAAGATGACACAATGCATGTCTTAAGTTTTGGCCACCTTTATAGATGAAGCTGGACATATACTTGCTATATCTTTTAAGTCAAAACAAATAATAAAAGGATGATTTGAAAATTACCTAAATATGATGATTGTTTAAATTTAGAACTGTCAGTTTTGGCAAAGGTGATGGTTTTATTTTTTATTAATAGAACAATGATAGAGTATCATCTAGCAAAAATGAAGACTTGAGTTTTTTTTTTCATAGAGTATAAATTCCTTCAAGAGAAAACCTATTGCAATTTAACATGACAAGGAACTGATTGATTTGCTAGAGAAGATACATGCATGCATGACAAAGATTGGACGTGTTTGTCTTGTAGCATTTATTATATCTGCACTGTTTATATGAATAGAATCCAGGGTTGATCGTAGAATGTAGACCTAGAATGTCCTATTGTGGTGCAATCTTCATAATTGGATTCCTAAGTTAACCTCTCGAAGTTCTCCTTAATGTTGACTACTGGTTTTGAATGAAAAATATTAATTGTTATTGTCATTGAATAACCTTTCCTACTTTTCGTGGTGAAGCGATCGCTAGTTTGGGCTTTAAATCTTTTTCATTGTCATCAATTTCAAATCTTTCCTAAAGGACCTAACAACTCTTTGCCATTGTTTGTTTCTGGTTTTTAGCGTGTGGCAAAGGAAGTAGATTGTTTTTAAACTGCCGTTTATTCTTGGCATGTACTCACATGCACAATCAATATGTGAACTTCATTTAATGTTACCCTTTGCCTAAGCTGCACTTCTTCAGATGCTAACTATTTCACATTAGCATAGCTAGATAAGGTGCCAATTTGATTATAGCCATATCTATAACTAAAAATAACTGAACTAGTTACAGGAAGCCGCTGTTGTGGACACTATGTAAGCTCATCTGTCTTGTTAGAACTTAATTAGAATGTCTGGTGCTTCTGTTGTCCTGTCTCACAGTCTCTAAATGATGTGATCTCTACTGTGAAAGATGGTAGTTTTATTAATGTTCATGTCTGAGATATTTAGTAGTAAGAAGAGAACATTGTGCAAAAATTTAGTGTCAAAGACTTTTGAAATATACTTTATTTATCAATGGGGATATCATTAGTTGAGGATTAATACAACAGGATGCATACCCATCATTTATTTAATCACTAGCATTAATGTAAAAATATTTCAGTTTTTGCCAATATTTAGGCCTTCACCACTTTCACATACTCAGTACCATTAACTCAATTCTGTACACTGAGTAGAGATCTGAACTTGGCTTTAGTGAACTTGTAGGTCAGTTAAATAAATTGCTGTTTATGTAGATCTCAGAAGCATCTATTAGCAGAAATCGCAGCACAATAATTGTTCCAGCTGGAAGCTCTAGTGGAGAAGGATGGGTAGCGTTTAGGAATATTTTGTTAGAGATAAATGAGAAAGCCTCGCAGCTTTTCATGGCACCTGATCAGGTATATTCTGATAGAGCATTTGCTTTTGAATTCCTTGATTATTGTTTGCCCCTGCCTTCTTGTCATATGCTAAACTTTTGTCTGCCCCTGCCTTCTTGTCATCACCCAGCAACGGATGGAACCTTCGGAACATCTTCCTGGTCTCTCAGATGATGTGGGGGCTGGATTCATAGCTGGGCATAGTACACAACTCACCCCTGGATCAGATATCAATGTTGATCGATTACTTGAACTACCCTCTCAGGATGAAGTTGGAGGTTTGGGAACATCAAAAGTTATGAGGGCAGATCAAAAGAGGTTTTTCTTTGATTTAGGCAGTAATAGTAGGGGTGATTTCTTGAGGATATCTGAGGTATTGCAAAATCAATTAATCCATTATTGTGTGTACTTCGAGTGAAAACCAATAAGATGAACTCCATTCTTTGATTCTATCGTGCAGGTCACAGGAGCGGATCGCTCATCCATCATCCTTCCGTTATCTGGGCTGAGGCAGTTCCATGAAACAATTGGGCATTTTGTGGAGATAACCCAAGATCGACTAGAACCATTGACTGGCATGAACGTGCGGAATGTGGAGCAGAGATGATTGTGTTGTTTACCTTCATTTGCCCAAAATACCTTTTTTTCATTCTTTGTGTGTCTATGAATAATCTCTCGTGTTCATTCGGCTTGGTTGAGATATAATGGTTGTTAATTTGTTAGTTATATTGGAAAAGACTAGAAATACCTCTTCTAATGTGACGGGTGTTTCTGTTTGTGTACAATGCCCTGTTATTCTTTGTTTCCAAAGATTTGTTTGCTCAGGAAAGATGTCCAGTGATTGTTCTGCAAATACAATTTATTTAGTAATGGTGAATACTCTCTTCTAAGTTTGTTTCTCATTCGCATTCATTAGTTTCTTGGCCAGACTCACAGAACTATCAAGAATTCCTGGCTACAATGATCTTCATCCTATGCTCTAGAGGCAGTAATCATGCTGCAAATCATTCAATTTGAAATATTGCTGTAAACCATAAGCAATTATTCTCAATGGATGAAAGTGGTCCTCATGAGAATAATGATCATAAATCTCTTGGAGCTCTTCTTGATTGCTGTTGTAAAAAATCCAACACTACCAGGTCTCTTTCTCATTGACGAATCATCAGCAGAAAACAAATCAGGAGACAAACAAGAAAAGAAACAAGTGAATCCAGAAAGAACAGCACATTTGCAAGACTGCTACTGAAACCACGTAGCCTCTACTCACTACCTCAAGTTTTCATAGAAAGTCCAAGAGAAAAAGTTTATCAATCTTTCATTCACACTATCAAACAAGAAAACAAGGGCCAATCTTCACAGGGAATTATACCACTCATCATTGAAGAAAGAGACATTATCTACATAGCTCACCTTGCTTGTTTATCAGCTAACTGCTTGCTTGAAGCAACATTAATCAACCATAACTTTTTTCTGTGATCTGTATTCAATTCCAGTTCATCCACAATGGAAAAGATAGCAACTTTGACACAAAAAGGAAGATATATTTTTGAAAACATTGATTTCTCAGTGATACAAAGCTCATCCATTGGTACTAGAAATGAAGAATAAAGGCACGACATTTTTCTTCATAAGATTCATCTGACAAGCTTTACAGGTAACAACTGTACAATAGGGAGAGTAAAATGACTAACGTGGGATGACAGTGAGCCATCTCCTCTTTTTTACCCAACTTTGCTAAGAACCTTATCCCCAGAACCTTTAAGGACTTTTGTTGGAGAGAACATTGGGCTGATGGGAGTTGCTTCTGCAACATCATCTGGTGCAGGAACAAGCATTGGTTTCTTATTGTAATTAAATGAGAAATCTTTGTTTGCGGCGAGAGCCAATAGCTCTGATTCCTCCAGTCCCTTTGCTGGCCCAAGGCTGCATCTCTCTGTGTTATGCTTGGCCAATGCATCCTTGAACTTCTTAATCTGCAACATGTTAATTGTATTCATAATTCAGAAAAAAGGTAATATGATTTGTAAGAGACCGAAGACTCGGTTGGGAGGTAGAGAAGTGCTCTTACAGTTGCATTGGTGCAGCTGAAGCTACAAAGCCGGCCATGAGCTCCCCTGTAGAACCTAAAGAAGGGGAGAACATGGACATTCAAACTATAACACATTGACTTATGCTCTTCATAGTTCACTTGGAGGAACAGAACATCTGGATTCAACTCCGCAAACTGGCAAATCTGCAGACAAAAAGAATATATCATTCCAAACATAATTCAGCAAACAAAAAGCTGTTTTTTTTAATCAAGAATAACAGCTACAAAGCAAGAAAGCAAAAAGGATTTTTTTTTTTTTAATTTAAATGTTATAATACTACCTTGGGATGGAGAGCTTTGCAGCCTCCACAACCAGGGGAGTAGAAATCAACAATGACAAGCTTGTTGTCAGCGTTCAACAAAGAATCAGCAAGGTCTTGTGCTGATTGGATCTCCTTCATATTGGGTTGCAATCCCTTTTCCCACCATTTCACAGACTTTCCAATGCGAAGGCTCATCTGCAAATGAACATTTTCTTTTTCATCAAAGTAGGTCAAAAAAAAAAAACAGCAAAGCCCAAATTCTTATCAATCAGATCAAAGCAATATTAAGAAGAAAAATCCTAATTTTCAAAAGAAAGGAATTCACAATAAAATAAAGCCCTAAAAAAATGGGGATTTCGAAACCACTGCATACCTTCGCATGGAGACCGTCAATGGCGTTCCTCTCCACTGCTCGCCTTCGACTCCAATCTCCTAAAACCACCCCACCATTACCAACGGAGGAGGAAGAAGACGAAGAAAACCTCAAAGACCGAAAACTCGGAGATGGAGCCAGATGAAGCGCAGCAAGAGAACTCCTCCTCGTCTGCGAAAGTGAAACAGACCGTCCTTCACTCGTAAAAAGAAGCTTGCTCTGGCTCAATACCTCCGCCATGGATCCCAAAGATCGAAGCTTTTCCAAAAATCGCGCAGAGAGAGAGAGAGAGAGAGACGCGGAGAAGAGAAGGGGAAGAAGAATAACAAGCGGCTCAGAACAAGAGAAAGATACAAATAAGGCGTTAAAAAAGTATCGGTTTTTTTTTTTCGTATTATCCTTTTATCTTTAATCCTGATCGTCCATTAGTGGGACACACCCAAATCTGACCGTTGAACAAGCGGTGATTTAGGACAACGCCACGTGGATGGTTACTATGTTGGCACGTTCTAAAATGGGAGTTGATCTTTATCCTGTTTGCAAACTGTTTAGATGTGGATAAAAAAAAAAATAAGAAGGCCACGTCAGCGTAGAAGTGGATTAAATATGAAAAGTTTGATTTGATCCACTGTAACAAAATCAATTAAAAGAATCAAATCATATTAATTTATATTATATAAAAAAATGATAAATAAGTAGCTGTTATATTAAAAAAGAAGTTTTTTTTCATAGACTACTAAATAGTTATTTCTAAGATAACAATAGAGATTTGCACTCTGATGAGCTGTACGTTTGACTTGGCATGCGGAGATTCCGGCGTTGGGAGTTGTTAAATTTATTTTCTTTAATCAAAATCATTATATAATAATACCACTCATTCGCTTCCCTCGACGCCAAAATAATGTATTCCATCCTCCTTAATTCTCATATACACCTGAAGTTTATATACAGCTGTTTATATTTACAAATCTTGTGCCTATTATCTATCCACAAAAAGAAATTTGAAAGAACAAAAGTTATGTTCATCATATTATAAGAATGATCTTCATAGATGCATTTTAATGAAGTAACCAAAAATTAGACCAAATTAGCAGCATACTTATAAAAAAGAAAAAATATATAGCTATAAACAAAGACATTAACCAAACAGCATATGGCCTGAAAAATTAAAGCAAGACATACAAGATTAAAATAGCATTATTAAAACACTGAAACCATAAAACAAATTGTTTCTATATATATATATACAGCAATGGCATGAATCAAGAAAAATCTCCGCCAGGCTGCCAGTAGCCATATGAAAAATTGAAGCTCTGTAGCGTTGTCCTCCAGCATGAAGCAGCCACGAGACAATGATAAATATCTTCAAAATGCAGGCTGATCATGAAGATGACTTCAAATGTCAAACAGCATCTATAATCACCATAAAGAGTTATTGAAAAAATTCTTTAAGATATTAATCTTAAGTACTGCTGAATATATCCAAATTCATTTAAACTCCATTAAACATCGGCTGTAATGTACCCATGAGCTTTTCGGCTGCAACCAGAACGAACATACATGCTCCTCATTGCAACTCAATTGTAGTCATTTAGGCTGAGTTTGTGATTTACTTCCTTCCGGCTTGTAATGAAAAGCACAAAGCATCCACGAAGCAGATCGTGAACTGATTCAAAATATTAAATTGATGCTATAGACCATTGGCAAATAGAAGGCATCAAAGTTGAAGAACTATTACTAACCAGTGGATCATTGCAATAGGGTCTATGTTTACATTGAAGCCCAGCTTAGCCGGTTTTACCAGCAGAAGGATTCCGGCCAAATTGAATGATCATTGGTTTGCCTTTAAAGACATAACCATTTGCTAAATTCTGCAAAAGCACAGCATTGGAAAATTTTAGATTTTCTATACCACTGTCATACATCTCCCCAAATCGAACCAAAACAAAACAAGAAAAGCCTTCATGAATTGGTAAAATTAAGCTTATTTAGGACTTAAGTCTTGCAAAGACTGAAATGGGACTTATTTGATGTGGCAATTAAAAGCATATACACAGAGCTAAATCATTTGCAGAGGTAAAACTATCATATCAACAATCAATCCAATGGAAATGGCAATGACCCATACCAGAGCATTATGAGCAAGATCTACTGATGGAAATGTCACAAAAGCTTGGCCTCTCATTCGCCCCTCCTGAAATAAAAACAAGAAAGGGTTGAGTGCTCTTTTTTTTTTGTTTTTAATTTCAAAGCATCATCTTTTCTTATCAACCATATGATTTGCTTCCTGAATAAAGAAAGGCTTTATACCATGGATGAAAGATAAACATCAACATTGCTGAAAGATGGGCAATGTCAAGCATGTTGCACTAAATAGGACAAACAAAACACACCTACAGAGTCAAGCACTGAAAAGCAACTGTCATATTGTATTTTTATAATATTAATCAGTCCTGTGCAAGAACGAGCAAGATGTTCTGTCTAAAAAGCCCGCCCCAAATTTTGCACACAATTGAAGTTAGTAGAAAAACATTAATGCCAGTAGAGGACTAACAAATAGGTACAACCTCCAAAGAGCAGCTCCAGTAAAAATAACTCACCTGCATTAGCTTAACACTCAAACCAGATCTAACATCCTCAACACTTTTAAAAAGTGACCCTGCAAAACGAAAGAGGCTTGAAGTTGAAGCAAACAGTCTAAAATTAGTATTGCATGCAAAGAAACAATAGATTCCCACACAATCAGATATTAGCTCACACAATAAATAAGATAAGTCAACAACTAAAAAGAATGAAATTAGCAGAAGCATTCTTGCTTCAGTGATGCTTGAGAGTTTACCAAATATGAAGTAGAAATCATCAACAACCACATCCTTTGCCAAGTTCTTGATGTACAACACATTAGCAGGGTTACCAGCAGCATAATTCTGCAAAAAGAAGCTATTATATAAATTATTTACAAGATATAGCATGCCTCTATCAAAAAAAGACGGGACATTACATTGCTGGACTATATATAGATCACGAATGAAAACATCCCAGATGCTGTTGCACTCAAGATCAGATATTGAGATCAATAATTATTTTCTACAAGAACCATGGTGCAGCTTTGTTGTCTAAAAGCTGAAACAAGCAAGTGATAATTATTTCTAAATGTACCCCAATGCATGAATCCACATTCCCCTTTGCATGTCAAGGCAATAAATTAGAACCAGGGAAGCAATGTTTCATGCAAATCTTCAGTCACCCAAACACAGGATTGAGATGAAACTGAAACAACTAACAAAAACAAAAACTAAATAAAAAAAGAAAAAGAAAACGTAAATTACAATCATGATGAGCTTGTGACAAAAAATAATGCAAAATATAGGTGTACGTTCAAAGACTTGACATCTGAAATGTAAATCATAAACTAAGTATTAAGTTATCCAACTTTCCTGTACCTTAAACATGGGCAAGGACAGAATCTCCTCTGGAGGCAATTTCTTAGTCTCAATTTCTTGTTGTGTTGCAAAAGATTTCTGATTCACATTCTCTTCCTTGGGCTCCAACAATTCTTTTGCACTACTATCAACACCTTTACTTTCTTTTTGATTTGGCTTAGAGGAAATTTTTATCTGTAAAAAATTGATCAACCGCGAATATAGACATTTAGTTATGTTTCAGAAGAAGGAAAATAGATATCCTGTACACAAATGTGGCATAAGATAAAGGTCAACCTGAAGGACAGAGCTTTTCTTTTTAATCAATGGAACCTCTTTTGGTACCAAGGAGGCAGGTTTCAAGCCAACAGCTTCATGCGCCACATCTTTGTCAACTGCAGGACCTACAATGGATTCTCGTTTTGCACGCTTTTGACGGTGACCATCTGCATCGTCCTACAAGCACAATGTAGTTATAAATTAGGAGTTTAAATAATAATGCCACAACATTGTGTTGCATGGAATCCTAAACTAATAAAAATAAATTTTAGTACTTCTGATGACTCCAACTCAGATTCATCGCTGGATAGATCAGCCATATGAGCCTTTGTTGTTATGGGAGGAGGTGGAGGAGGTGAAGGAGCGGGTACTGAGGACGGTAGTGGCGGAGTTGGCAATGCCATGCGAAATGGAGCAGGAATGTTCATTTTATTCATTAAATGCAAAACCTGCCACAAAAATATATATTTTTGTGATAAAAACTGCATGATCTAAAATACATGTAATGAACAAAAACTATGTCAAACCTGGGTATAAAATTGTGGAACAGCAATGAGGGCATTGACAATATTGGTCAGGATATTTCCATCAGGTGGAGGATACATATACCTGTGTAACAAGTGTGCTTTACAGAATCTTATAAACTGAAGATCATCCAATTCCAAGACAGAAAGAAAGAAACATAAATTCAGTAAATGACAAATTCCCGCTCATCTAAGGAGTAAGAATAAAACAAAGTACATCAATTTTATTCCAACAAACTCAAAAGCAATGGGGGTCAATGTCCTATGTACAGGTTGGCAAAGAGGTCACTTTTGGGAAATTTTTTTTTCTGGAGTTTAAGTTGTCTTCTAATCCCTTTGTCTCTCATTTCCTTCATGAAATGAAAAACATAATGAGGGATATTTAAGTTCATTGAATTTGTGAGCAATGACTATCCACAATCATCCAAAAGATATTTATAGAAAAGCAGAATTCAAATCTGCTTGTATGATAAAAATAAAAAATTGTGGCCAAATATCTTACTCAAGATGTGAAGGAAATGGATAGTCCACACCAAGTCTTGCAGAAATAGGTTCCAAACGATATGATACATTATTTACAGAATCTTTCAACAATGACTCAGATGGGCCATGCAAATCCTTTGCATGCTTCACTTCATTTTCTTGAAAACTGCTCCTCGAAGTTATTTTACAGGCTAGCTCTACTGTCAAGACATTTCCAAGAAATCTCAACCTGAAACATAATTCCCAATTTTGCACTCTTGAACACATAAAACAAAATATTGAGAATGAACAAGAAGCATACATATTAACGCAATAATTTTTTATAATAGTTTTAATAATTGATAAGAACTGATAATACTTGCAGTAATAGAAGCTAATTGACAACATGAATTGAACACCCAGAGCACCTTTTCAGTTGAACTTAAGCTAAAAAAACAATATAAAACATCCAAACAAGCACCTGTTCAGTTGAGATTGTGCTTGATTGGCCAAAGCTTCATCCTTGAAATCCACAAACGCACAATTACGCAGCCTTCCAACAAAAACAACATACAATAAATTTCCATGAACAAAAAAAAAATATAAACAACAAACACATTTAGTTACATCAAAGTCAGGCCGCCGCTTCAAACCTAAACACTGCACTACCAAGAATAACAGCAATGTAAACGTGGTTAATTTCTCCCTCAAAAGTAAAAAGCCATAGAAAAAAAAATAATCCATAAGCTGAAAATTCTATTGTAAACCCTAAAGTCATTTAATTATTTCATCATACATATTAATGCACATAACAAGGAATTTCTGAACTGACATCTAGCACTAGCATAAAGAAAGGCATGCAGGAGCAAAATCATTCCCATTTACCAAGAAACCAACCTGAAAACCTTGAAACAATTTTTACATGCTCTAGGAGTGATCACACTAAATCAAAACAGAGGCATGCCTACCAAATATGTCTACACATAAAATTACTACTATATGTTTGATCAGATGATTGTTTGCACAGCCCGGTAACCTAGGTCATGATCACTATATGGTTCAATGTGCATCAAGAGATTTCAAGTTCTACCGTCTTTCGCACCTCCTACCCTAACAATGAGAAACCAAATTTCTACCCAAATTCATGCCCCAACAATCTATTCAAATCAGTGCAACAAAAAAAAAAAAAAGAAAAAACGAAGATCACAAAATTCAACCCGTAACTATGCCAATAAAAAAAGCAAGCATGCCGAAGAGAGAGATCGTTACCTCCCACCAGTGCAGGGGCGAACAGAGGTCGCCCCGTAATGGGAGAAGAGCCGAGAAAGCATCTCATGGGTTACCGCCACTGGGAGATGCCGCACCAGCAGCGTCGCGACCGTACCCTCCGCCGGGCCAACGGATTGCTCCTTCACAATGGGGATCGATGCTGGCATCTGCGGCGGCGGCGGCGGCGGCGGCGGCGGCGGCGGCGGATGAGGAGGAGGAGGCACCGGCTGGCAGTAGGGCGGGAACGTCGACATTGAGAGCTTTGAGAATTTCTAGGGTTTTGGCTTTAGTGAGTTCTTCCGATATTTTTAGGAGCCGTTTGATTCGGAATTGATTCGATGAAGTAGTGAGTTCCCGAAAATGGCACTTCAAGTGTATAATTTAGTTAAAAGGTTAATTTAGTTTATGGTATTTAATAAGAAGTGAAATGGACGATTAAAATTTTAATTATTAGATTATGAGTGTTTATTTATTTATTAAGGTGATATAAATTTTGTTTAATTTTGTTTATTAAATTTATAATTTTGTGATTAAATTTTAATTATTTGATAAATATTTATTTATTTATTTATTTAATGTTATCTAAATTTTGTTAAATTTTATTTATTAAATTTGTATTTTCATGATTAAATTTTAATTATTTGATAAATATTTATTTATTTATTCTTTCAACATGATGTAAGTTTTGTTCAATTTTGTTTATTAAATTTATAATTTCATGATTAAAGTTTAATTATTCGATTTAAACTTTTTTATTCAATTTTGTTTAATTATGTGATAATTTTGTGATAATTTTCATGGTTATCTCCTAATTTAATAAATGCAGGTTTATTTATTTACTTCTTCAACAAATTTAAATCATATATTAAATTTGTGAAATTTTTTATTTATGAAATTGATGGGCCACTTCAGTGAAAAATGAAAAAATGAGGTGAAGTGGACTTCGGCCCTTTTTTTTACCGAAGTTAAATGGGAAGTGGCACTGGTTTGGAGATATCAACTTTGGCCCCAACCTCAGTCAACCAAATGCATGAAAGTGGCTTGGAAGTCTCCACTTCAGTCAGTTCACCCTAAAATGAAGTCAAACAAACACACCCTTAGTAACTGGTTTTACGCCTGTGCAATGCTAATAAAATTTCAATTGATGATTTCAATGATGATTTTAAAAGTTAATTTAGAATAACTATATCAATATTAAAACACTTATTAATTTAAAGTTTCAAAAAACAATATACATAATGTAATTTTTTAAATATTTTTATTTTTTTGAAATTATAAATATTTTCTAAAATATTTTTGGACATTAACAATTTATTTGAATTATGATAATATATATATATATATATATATGTGTGTGTGTGTGTGTGTGAATTTTTTTCTAAGAATTATTATTACCCGATATTAAATAGGTATTTTTAATATTTATAATAATGAAAATAGTGTTAGTTTGAGTTAGTTGCCGAGCTATGTATAATTTTGTGGGTTAGATGACCCCATAAAAATTTTAAAGTTTTTTAATATTTATTTATATATTAGTTAAAAAAAAATTAGGAAAATCCCACAAAATTAAAAAGTTAGAGTCAACTTGACTTTTAAGAAATTAGAACGTTAGACTAAAAATAAGCCAAATATGATATTATCTTATATATATATATAACATTATAATTATATAATATTATAATATATATTCTAAATGTTGTTGTCTTCTTCCATTTTTGAATTTTTGGTTTTTTTCCACTTTTTCTTTCTTAATTTTTTTTTCCACCATTTTGACCATCTCTTCGACTCCAAGCTCTCAAAATTAAAGTCTCTCCACGACTCCACCAGACCACCGACAGTGAAACACTGACCACCATCCGTCGGTGCCCGATCCGTTCTAATGCGAGAATCTTCATTCTTCACAATCAGTAATGGAGCTATGTATTGTATTTATTGACTTCACATCATAAATTTTCTGGCTCCGCACTGCTAGTGCATTGGGCATGACCTTGTACTCCAGTCCAATAACTTCTGGTTCCGGGCCTGGCCATCCTCCAATTGACTTGATCATCCTCGTATTGAAGACAGGTGGCAAGACTTGCCCACCTGTTAAAGAAGCAAGGAAAACTCTATTAGGTGCAACTTGGAACCGTGGGAGGGTTGGGTTTTTTTTTTAATGGGAAATTATGGTTTGAACCTCAAGCTTTTCAAATTTCTCTTTTTTCTTTAACTTGTTATTTTGTTGCAAGAGAATGCTTGCTATTTGACATTAAACGAGACCAACGTGTGCACTTACCAACAACTGTGCAAATAAACGGTTGATATTATTAAAACAATTATTAAAAAATATCTGAAAATAATATAGCTAATGAAGCTCATAAGTATAAGAAAATTTTAGAAAAAAAATTAGGAAGTCAAGAAATGCATGCATTTTTTTTTATTATTTTTTTACATTTTTTTAATGTTTTAATGGAGAGAGAAAACTGAAGAGATGATACAAAGAAATGCATGGATGCATTTCTAACTGAAATCTATTTATATTAGAAGCCCCGGTCAAGATTTATGTTTGTTTCCAAATAGATGATAGTTGTAATAGCACTAATATTATAGTAAAATAATTTACTTTCATCAATTAATCTATTAAATAATATAAAAAAATCTATGTCTAGCATTATTTGAAATTATGAAAAATTGCATAAAAGGATCATTGAGCATCTTGAAAAAGCCCCAAATTACTCATGTAAAATGGAAATTTTTAAATAAATGAGCATTAAATAAGTGCTTCCAGATTTTCCAAGCAATATATAATTATATATATATATGTGTAATTGATTTGTTATGTGAATTATTAACAAATACTTTTGATATAAAGACATATATTAAATATCTAATAACAAACCAATAGTTTTTTTTTCTATTAGTATTCGATCCTTTACGTATGAGATTTGTGTATAATTGAGAAGTTGGTTGTGAATATTAGCTCATGTAAGATGAGTGCACAAATATACTGATAGATTAATTCTACATTTTTGCATCCTTTGACACATCGTTTTTTAATATTTTGTAAAAAAAAATAATGATAAGAAAATTGATATACTAACCCATGAGGGAGAGGGCGTTCATTTTGGCTTAAGTGGAGAGAAGTGAGGGAAAGTAGACTAATTTTTTCCACTTCTGATTTTCTTTTTTTTTTTTAAATAAAAAAGTTGACACTTCTCCTACTACAGACTGAAGTGAGTTTTAATTAAAACCCACTTTAATATTTTTTACACCGAAGTGAGTTCTTCCCCCCCCCAACCACATTTTCAAAGACTCTTCAGAAGCTTATATTGAAATGAACACCAAAAATGAAAAATGAATATTTCATAGAAAAAATATTTCCTGCATAATGAATACATAGGAAGTCATATCACTTCCACCACTTTCCACAAATTCAGAAAAACGGCACTTCTCACACTGTCTGATTTCTTCGTTTTCACCGAAATGAGCCCCTCAAAGAAGGAGCATGTAGAGAAATATTGCACTTAAACCATTACAACAAGGACGGACTTGTGTTTATTAATAAAAAAAGTTCTATAAAATTAATAGTTTATATATATAATATTTGGATTTGAGTATTTGGATTTGAGTGATTAGTTATCAACTTGATGCCCCCACCTTAGTCTTAGCTTTGATTGGAATGTGATGGATGAATTTTGGATCTTTCTACCTATCTACCAATCAATCAATACAAAAGTTAATAGGATTAATTAGCCATCACTTTATTCCAAATAGTACAACAATTAATGCAATTCTTGGAGCTTCTTTTCAACATCCCCATCAATTTAGATGGCAAGCCACTTCCATTAATCATCTTTTAATAGTTTTTTGGATAAGGTGGTGTGGGTTCCTCCAATTGTGACAAATTCATTGAATTTGATTAGGAGAAGGTCCTCTTCTCACAATTAGTTTAATTAAATTTTTATTAAAGCTAAACTTTTAAAGTTAATTTCACTTAATGAGATTCATATAATGTAACGAAAAGTGAGTTTGAGTTGATTGGGTAAGTATGAGAAATGTAAATAGGTATAATTAGATATCCATTTAGACTTGGAATATATCTTTAATAATAAATAGGATTGTTTGGAAGTAGATAAGATTCGATTTAAGTTTGACTAAATATAATTTATAAGAAACTAAATATATATATATATATCATGCCAATGAAGAGGCTGTAGGTAGTCAATATAATGAGCATTATATTTGATGTCAAAGCAAACTTTATATGGTCAATTCAATGGTTGGCTACCTAAATTATGAATTATCATCATAGAAGAACATAAAAATCACATAGTTTTAATATCAAAATTCAATCAAATAAAATAAGGGAATTAAGATGAAAATCTAAATAATCAATATCTCATTAGATTTATTTATTTATTCCTGTATCCCAAACAAACATCACAATTAAATACAATAAAATTATTATAATATATATATATTGGCTTCATTTGGATCTTAAATACCGTACAAATAAATTTTTTTTTTTTTTTTTTAATCGATGTAAGCAACAATCATGGTGATAATACAAAAACGTAACATTTCAAAGAAATTTTTTTCAATTTTTCTCGAAATGTCGGTGATAAAATGCGGGTAGCACATCGATTAAACTATAAAATGAGCACCAATTACAATCAAATAGAGATTGTCTCCACAAAGAAAGCAAATACCACTCAAACTTATTTGATAGTAACTAGTTCAATAAAAAATTATGAAAATTAAATAAAACAAGTAGCAATGACTAAGGCATAGTGTCTCAATAGTCTTCCAAGCATGACACACGAATTATGGTAGGTTGGGAAACCTCCAAGCACCAAACCCTACCAACTTAGTTGATATATCATATGAAACTTTATAATTTTTTTAAACCTTATCTCCATCTCATTTCCAATTTTCCCTCTTTGGACACCCACTTAATTCCAAATCATGGTCCCATTTTTGTATGAATTGGGAGATATCACTTACAATATTCCCATGTCTCTCATATCACAACCATATATATATATATATATATATATATATATATATATATATATATATATATATATATATATATATATATATAATAAAGTGTGATTTTTTTTCTTGCAAATTTTTTTTTCCCATATGCAGTCAAATCACGTTAGTGACATAAACAGATGTAAAACATAAACACAAATTTAATAACATATTGTTCTCACTTTTTAAGATCTTAAATTAAACCTTTTTTTTTAGTAATAATATGAACAATTTGTGCAAAGTACCCGGTGCCCATAGACTAAGATGGAATTGATTTGGTAGGTAAGTTTTGTGATCATTAAAAAAAAATACCAACTATTTTTTAGACATTTTGTTTAAAAATAATATACATATAACATTAATGGAGCAAATCATATATATATATATATATATATATATATATATATATATATATATATTATCCTCATTCTCTGTTGTGGACCAAGACATCCACTTTCATTTCACCATCACTTTGGATCCAATGGAATAATGTCTTGTCATCCAACAAGTGAACACTTTGTTTGTATCACTTTATATCTCACTCTTTTATCAGAACCCCTTTTTGCTTTTCTTTTTCATTCTCTTTTTCCCTTCTCATGCCTTGAGGAGTGACACCTTCAGAACAAAAAAAAAAAAAAAAAACACTTCAAATTTATTTAACCTTTATATTTTTATCAAATAATAATTATCACAAATTTTATTTGTAAGAAATAATACTTCAAGCACTGTGATTAAATTTCAAACTTTTCGAGGGGCCACACAGCAAAAACCCCAAACGGAACGGAACGGAACGGAACGGAACGGAACGGAACGGAACGGAACGGAACCGAACCGAACGGGACGGGACAAGCGTGATAATGTGGGGCCCATGACGGTCACAATCCACGCTAGACACCATGCATATGACGTGGCACAAATTCCGGGGAATTCGCGATAAGTGGGTCCCACCCAAAATTGATGACGTCATCTAGGGCCTCAGCACCAATCAGATCCTTAGCTTGAAGCTGGGCCCCACGCGCATAAATAAACCCAGGCTCTTCGGCGGCTCGAACACACGTGTCGACATTTCAATGGTTACGAGTACAAAACTATTAGTTTTTTAATTAGAAAATTTGATTTTTGATTAATTTTTAAAATTTTCAAGGAAAAAAAAGGGAAGAACACTTGGCAACCTTAAACCTTAATTACAATTTAAAAGCAATCAAGAGATGCTAATCAGTATTATCTTCTAATTTCCACTAAACTATTGCTTACAAGCATATCAATCTTTGGTTTCTTTTTATTTCTCAAGATCTTTTATTTAATTCATTATTATCTTCAAAGGTAAGCCAAGTTTTCTTCTAGATAGAATTTATTACTATATATATAATAAAGTTAGTAATATATTTTCTTTCAAAGAATTCCTAACCATCTCGGAATATTTTCAACTTTCATAAATAATTATTGAAGTTTTTTAAATATACAATTTTTTTTTATTTTTAAATTCAAATGATTTGTGAAAATATGGTTTTTCATGTTTTTTTTTAAGATGAAATCTGATAAAAAAAATAATATTAGACTTTAAAAAAATACATCAAGACGATGATTAATCGTGATTAAAAAGTAAGTTGACAAAAAACAAAAAGTATTTGGAAATCATAAAAAAATAACGAAGGATTGATAATAAAGAATTTGTACTTTTTTGTAGTTATTTATTTTTTGCTATAATCATAGTGTACCAATTCTAAGATCATTATATAAAATAAAAAGTAGCAAGAACACAGCAATGAAAAATAAAATAAAATAAAAATTTAAACCGTTTTTATATAGGAACCACACAACCAGTAATTTTTTTTCTCTTTTTTTTAATTCAATAATCAAATTAATATATATATATATAAAGTAATTGAAAAGAGAATGATACTGGCTTTGAATGTGAAGAATGTGAACAGAGATCACATGAATAGTTCTCTTCTTCCTTCATTGCATCACTAGTGACTATTATTATTGCACCCTTTAATTAACCAACTCTTATCTTAACTTTTCTCTAAACAAAACCATGATTTGCTCTCTTATTTTATTTTCTTAATTGAATCCACTTGAACATGATGAGGTTTCCATAACTAGAATGGCCACCTCAAGATATACACACCAAAAGACTTCAAACTTTTTAATTAAAAGAATTCCATGGTATAAAGTATTCCAAATTCTCAATTTGTAGTTTTCCAAACTCCACAAAAAAGATTTAAAAATTTCACAAGTAGAGAAGACATGCCATTAAAATCCCACAACCATCTTCATAAATTAAACATCTCTAAATCATCCCTATAAAACTTTAATCATTCTGTATTATATACAAATGACATAAATATAATCAACTTGAAAAAAAAAAAAAAAACTCAACAATCAAGAGAAACAAATTACAAGATGAACACCTAGAATTAATTAATGAATGGAAAAACCATGCATGCATTTTGCTTTTTAATACTTCCACAAGCTCTCAAAATCAAGAGCATGAGCCGAAGAACAAGGATCATCGAAATCATCGATATTCCGATCAGTGCTCAATCCAGTGTCTTGGCTTAATGAAACTTGCTCCATCTTGCACTCCTTGCCAAGTCCACAAGCTCTTAACATGGCTTCTTGATCAAGTCCAGAGAGTTGAAAATAACTGCTCTGAGGTGCAACTTGAGGATAATAACAGTTATAGACAGTGTTCATCATGCTCTGAATATTGTTGTTACTGCTACAAGGAATATTGAAACCTTGATCATCAGTGAGAGGTGGCAAAGTTGGTGATAAGGAAGTAGTATAATCCAAAAGCTGATCTTCATCTCCTCTTGAGTTCACCATTAATGTGTTCTTCTTCACTCCATTGCTCTTATGAAATACCTTGCAAACCACCCATTCATCCTACAATTAAACCAAAACAAATAATCAGTTACTTATATATATATATAAATATTGAGTGTAATTGATGTATAATTAATAAATATAAATAATATGGGAGATGATTAATTGGAGGTAGTACTGGCTATACCTTGGAACTAGAAGACTTGGCATGAAGCCTGAACTCATGCATGACCCAATTGGTCTTCTCACCTTTGGGAGCTCTACCTCTGTAGAAAACAAGGGTCTTCTTCATGCCAACAAGAAGAGAAGCTTTTCCTCTAAGGATTTCCTTGTCTTTCCCTGTGGCTTTCCAATAACCAGATTCAGTGGCTCTATTAGTTCTCATCCCTGTAGGATACTTCCTATCTTTTTGGCAATAGAAGTACCATTCTTTCTCTCCCATCTTGGCTTTACCTATATATATATATATATATATATATATATATGAACATCATAAATTTCATATATAAATCAAAACAAATTAAAGGAGTATATATAGCTAGGAACATACTTGGTAAATCCCAAGGCTCACACTTGTTGAGATCAACCTCACCAATGGCTCTTGTGGTGTAGGAATTGTTAAAGACTTTAGGAGAGAGGTAGTGAGTGATGATCTCTTCATCAGTTGGGTGGAATCTAAAACCTGGAGGTAAGTTTATGGACTCTTGTTCATCACCCATGGTTGTCACTAGCTAATTTCTTGTAAATATCCCAATGAAACAAAGATATATAGAATGGAAAGTGGAACTATAAAAAGACAAGCAGCTGAAAAAGGGAAGAAGAGAGAAGAAGAGGATGATGATGATGATGATGATATGATAAAATTGAGGGTGGAGTTAAGAAAGAAAAGAATGCAAGGGAGAGATGGACTTAAATAGAAGCCATTTGTGGGGACCTTATCAAGCTACGTATGGTTTAAGGCACTTGTCACAGAAGCCTCTTTTATAGGAATTATTTGTATTTTAATAATTCCAAAAATTAAGAAGAACAAAAAGAAGAAGTAGAAGAAGAAGAAGAAGAAAAAGATGGAAAACTATTTCTTCTTTATGACATATATTACTGTTCATTAAAAAAAAATATTAATTTTCCATGCATGTGAATGTGAGAGAGTAAATCAAGGTTCAATGTTTGCAATTAAATCACTAAAGTTGTAGAAGTTTTGACATTTATGAAACAAGCCATGAGGAGGAGGGAGGAAAGAGATTGCCAAAACTTAAGTTGTGAAAGCATTTGGTCCTTTGGTTTTAGTTGGCTCAACTTGGACTTGTATTCTTTTCAAAAAATAATTCACCTCTTATGTAATTATATATATATTAATTGTATTTGAAAACAAATAGTAATATGGAAACATATGAACCGAACTCAATAAACATAAACTTCAGAGTCAATGCGCCAATTATAAAGACTAAATAAGCTGGCTCATAATCAAGAGAAAAATTATAAATTCATGTGCAACCAACCAACTAATGTACCACAATCTATTAAAATAACAAAAAGAAGAAACGAGTACATATTATTGAGTGATTTTAATTAATTTCACACCTCCGACCAAACCCTCATTTTTTCAATAATTAATATACATATATTTATAATAAGTTTTTATGATTTTACCTGCATTTCTCTCTCTCTCTCTCTCTCTCTCTCTCTATGCTTAATATATGAAAACAATAAAAAATAAATAAAGGAAAAATGAAGAAGTTCAAAGAGAGTAGCAAAGTTGGCGTGGTAAGTGGGCCAGATGGGCCGCAGCCCAAGCCCGATACGTATCTCCGGAGAACACGTCTTGCGGCGCGGCTCAAATTCCGCCACGTGGTCTTCATCGACCCCGTTCCAGCTCACTCCACACGTGCATCTTTTTTTCCTATTTATTTATTTATTTATTTATTTATTCAAAACATATATAAAAAAAGTCTTGCGAATTAATATTAAAAACAAAAGGCTCCTGGGCCCCACTTAGAGCAAGTGGGGGCTAGCCAACAGCAACGCACCGCAAATGTGCCACCGTTTTAAGTGTTGACTTTGATTACCGACCCCGGAATTTGACCTCCTCCTTTTCCTTCGCTGACGTGGCGGGCAGGTCGGCAATCGGGTGGACTGGCCTTTTGATGCACCGTCTGGGTGATCCTGACCGTCGGATTTGATGAGTAATTGCATGAGATTATTAGTCAATGAGTTCGGATCAAGTCCAATGGGAGCTGTTGAAATTTGATTGGGATGTTTTTACCCATGTTTTTAATCACTAATTTAATTTAATTTAATTTAATTTAATTTAATTTAATTAATTAATATCAAATTTTGTGGGATTTATGTCAATTGTAGAAATTTGATTGATTATTATATATAATTTAAATAATATTTGTTTTACATTTCAACTGTTGACAAAAAAAATGTGTTGTCACATGTCCCTCCCAACAAACAAAACGGCGAATTAATTATATTAAACTTTTGATATTAAATTGAGGACATAATTTAATTTTTGGGAACTTAATTATGATCATATTACAAGTCAATGCTCAAAACTCATTTATAAATTTTGCAAAAATATGATGAGGTGATCAAGGCTTAATTATTAAGTAATTAAAAGGTAATCAAATGATTGAGTCAAGTAATGAGATGCTGACACAGTCTGTCGATGTGACACGTGGACATCGCGATGTGTTGCGTGACGCCCGACACGCCGCCACCTGTCTCAGTTGCGCGCATCGACCCGGTGATCACATGGATTTATATATTAAAACATTCAATGAAAAATTCTTAATTTATTAAAAATTAATTTAAAAAGTATTATAGAATTTTAGTAGGTAAACCTAATTCCCGTACAATATTTGAAAATTATAATATAGTTTTAGTTATTTATTTATTTGTATTTATTTTTAAGTAGAAGAGGAGCCACTTGGTGGGATGGAAATGTTATATATATATATATATATATATATATATATATATATCAATAAAGATGATATTGATATAAAATAAAAGTTTATTGGTGGAATCTTGAAACTTCGAGTACAATTTCAGAATGACAACAAGGCGCATGGGATGTGGCTTAAAACACTCCACATGATATTTTTTTTTAGGATTTAATTGGTTTTATTATCTTAATTAAATTAATATATATATAAATTAAAAATTAAAAATTAGGAGGTTGTACTGAGCTAGTTATCTTAGAGTGGAATTCATGTCATGACATCATGCTTTGCTATTGCTTTGAATAGTTTTTTTTATTTAATTTATTTTTTTAATGTTCTTGTCTTATTAGTGATGATGGCATTGTTAAGTAAATGAAGGAACATGCATAACAATAATTGTTACTATTATTATTATTTTATCTTTCGTGTGTGTGTGTATATATATATATATATATATATACACCAACTCAAATCTTGATTTAATTACTAAAATTGACATTTAAGTGGTAGGAGAACAAAATGTATGGGTAAAAAACCTTTGCTTTTGTTAATTATTTATAACTAATTATTTTATTAAAGTAACTATGTGAAGTAAAACTAATGTCTCACATCATATAAAAATATCAATTCCATATTAAAAAAGTCAATTCAATACAACTTTTTAGCTTAGTGAGGATTATTCATAGAATGTGGCAATGTTTTGATTTTGATTATTTGTTATTGAAAAAAAAAAAAAGATGTATTTGATCATCAAGTGGGTTGGGTTGGCCTTCCAACCCAATGTGGGATCGAAGGCCTGTTAGGCCTGTTGGGCTTCAGTTAGAAGCGCCATTGCATTTTGCTACTTCAATTTTATGATGTGTTAGTTTCTCTGTTTAGTGATTTATTTTAATTTTTAATTCAATTAATGTGTCACAAAGAACTAAAATGAACAGCTTTGATTTTTTTTTAAACACAAAAATAAGATATTTCTCGTAGTCAAGTGATCAAATGAAACATTTTATAATAATTTACAGATTAATTATATTTTGTAAGTTCATAGAAAAAATAAAAAATTTTGGCATAAGTTCAGTGACTAACTACAGACTTTCATCTTATAAAAATTGTTTAGACGAACAAATGTATAATCATAGGAGCAAGGAGAAGGTTGAATAGTTGACAATGTATTTTCTTTTCTTTTTTTTTTCTAAATATATATTTTTAGTTATTTTATTTTGAAAACAATTGTGGTGAATGCCTCTTTTCTTTTTCTGTTTCAAGTGCACATGTTGGTGGAATTATGAGGAATAAAACTACTTTTTCTAACACTCCAAACGAAAAGATATAAATAATATAAACATTTCTAAAATGAACAATGGTGACGCCAAACAAAGCCAAGTGTTCTGCTTTCCAACTGAAACAAAATAATTACTTCCACAAAGCACATCAAATCACTAATTAACTTTAAATAGTTCCGCTTAATCAAATTATTAACAAATACAAAACTCTTATTGACTTTGAAAGTATCATACTAAAGATATGACTGATGATCTGACTGATAACAATATAATAAACCACTAATCTAAATCTCACATCTAACCCACATGGCCTCCAAATATTAATGAGTATTCAAACACCACATCAAGAAGAATTAAGCACAAAGAGTGACTATTAAGACAACCTGCAAGGTTGATATGTCAACTCTCCCTGTACTAACAAACAAAGATCAATATATATATAGATACACATGCGGAATAAGACGGCAACCGGCTGAAATATTACAAACCAAGCTCAGGACTTAGTTAGGGTCTTAATACATTCGACAAAACACACCACTTGGATACCGATAAATTCGATGATCATACATATATAAGGATCAAACAAGCAAGCATAACAATAAGCAAAGATACATGCCATATGGTAACCCGTCGATAAAACCTCATCACATAAAGCCACACATAAATCACACATAGGTAAGACCGAGAAGCCGGAAGACGAACACATCCACAACCATCAGCGATTTATTTTTCGATACACATAGTAGTAAGCAAGCCAGATAAGATCAACGCTGTCCATCGTCCTGAGGAACATAGGACAAAGGGAAGCAACTTTAGTTGATTGAAACGGAAAGGTGTGACTAAATGGGAATAATCTTCAGTTTGTTTCATCTCATCTTTTTATCATACATGCTTGAATCCATAAAAGATAAAAGTAGAGCACAAACACAATGCATTGGTTCCAAATCATTAGGCAAACCGTTAGAATGTTTGACATAAAAGTAGATAGGAATCAAAGGACTTACAATAGGGAGTAATCTTCCACCTCTGGTTCTTTCCCTTCAGCCACTCCCAGAGAACAACAATTGTCCCATCATGCACACCGCCATGGTCCTCATCTCCATGAAAAGCATCAAAATTCAAGCCAATGTTGTTCACCATTCTAATGCATCGGAAACCTTCACCAGTGTCATTGCTCTCAGCCCACAGGACAGACTCATCAAGATAATCAGGATTGTATGGTACCAGTCGGACCTATGGTAAGGTTTGTACAAGGTCAAAGATAATCCGTATAAGAATAGTTGAAAAACAAAAGAGATAAATTCACTGAGTCTTCCAACCTTAGTGAGAGAGACAACAGGCATAAGAATTAAAGTGCAGGAAGTAAGAAAGAAGTTCAACTATTGCATTACCTAAAACAATCCTAGCTTTAAGGAAACACATAGTTTGTCGCATTTCAAATTATAATTGATTCAAATACCAAACTACTATAAAAGAACTCACAATTATTTCAATTAAGTGGCAGTCCAACAATGATGATCTTCATGGCAGGCTTATGGTTGCGGGGCTTAAGCTAGATATTCAATTTCCATGCTTGTATATGAATCAGAGATACGACAATCACTCATTCTAACTAAGATGATATGTAGAATGCTTGTGAGAGGCAATGTAAAACTTCGATTACAATATGCTCATGTCTGTTTCCCCCATATCAACATCCTCATTAGAAATTTAGGACAACTTACAGTTTTAAACAAATTAATTATGAGAAGGGGCATATGGCATCAAAATAAAGGCGCCACATATCAAATCATATAAACCATACACCCGGAATGACAGGAATTAAGAATCAAATGACTATGATTAATGGTCCAACTTCATTAATTTAAGACTTAAGAAAGACTCACAGGATGAGTCGCTCCAATGGAGTGCTTGATAGCTTCCCCAGTGACTTTGTTGACAAGAGCGAAAGCAGGGAAACCTTCCTCATCCTTCACCCTAGTGCTGTACCTCATATCCTTGATCCAGTGCTACAATCCACCAAAAAAAAACAAGAAAGAAAGGCAATCACAATTGCATAAAATAAAAGAACACATGAACCTTGAAAAGAGACAAATTTTAATCAGAAAATATGGTGGCGGGATAAAAACATCAATGAAAAACAAGAACATCAGCACAAGCACACCAAAGAAAACGAAGAAGAAACACAGATCCGGATTTATAAAAACAAGAAAACAGGGGATTGGTGTTAGAAAACTAGCTAAGAAGGATCAAATTAAAAAAAAAAAAAAAAAATACCAAACTTGATCTACAACTCGGACAAAAAAAAACAATGAAAAAGGCTGATAAACCAAAGATCAACCAAAAAATAAAAAAATAATAAACAAACTGGAGGAAAACAGACCAAGCCATCTAGATAAAAGGATCAGCATTTGACCTAAAGAAAGGGGGAAATGCTTACCTGGTACTCATCCCTAGGATTGGCCCTTGCGAGAATCACCTGCCCATCACGAATAGAAAGAGAGTAATTCTCCTCAGCCTTGGTGTAAACCCTAACCGTCGGCTGATTCATTATCGCCGCCGCACTATTGTGGCTCTCGTGGCTGGCGTGATGAGCTTGGAACGGCGCATGTGAGTGAGGGTAAGGATGTGACACCGGCTCACCGCCGTGGGACGAGTAGGGTCCCGGCGGTGGAGGTGCATAGCCGTGGCCGGGCTCGTGAGCAACGTGCTGAACCGAAGGGTAGTCAGGGGGAGCCATAGGACGGGGGGGAGGAGGAGGAGGAGGGTACTCGTTGGAGGGGGTGGGAGTAGGGCTGGTGAGAGGGCGGAGGGTAGGGATTGCGGCCCCCCTCCTCCTCCTCCGAGTGGTGGTGGTGGTGATGGTGGTGACCGAAGGGGAACTCCATGATCGAGCTTCGAAAAGAAGAGACGAGTGACAAAGACGTGGGAACGTTGCGCTGTATAAAAGGCCACCGCTTTTTATTCTTGTTTTTTTTTTTTTTTTTTCTTCTCTGAAAAAAATAATTATTGTAAAATAAAATTATTTCTAAAATTCAAATTTTAATTTTTAGTTATTTTATAAAGAATGGTTTATTACAATAAAATTAGATAAAAGATAGTTTAATACAAGAGTTTTCTTGAAAAAATTGTGGGTTATGTTTTTTGAGAGGGCACGTTTGTTTTCAATTTTTAATCAAAGATTACTCAACTTTAATTTTATTTCATTAAATTTTAATCTATTATTTTATGATCCACGGATGAAACAAAATTAAAATCATTCAACTATTTTAATTTAAATTAAAATTTAAAACTAAATAAAAATAGACAATATTTAGTACCCTACCAAAAAATTATACGGCTGTGGGATAAACAATCTCCTCAAATATTAAGCTCAAAAAACTTTTTACTTGAATCAGCAAAATTTCAACTTAATTAATATTAATTGCAATTAGATATTTACGTTATTTTTTCAATTAAATATTTATTAATCATGATTTCTTTAAAATAAATTATTAAAAACATACTTCTCAAAATAAATAATTAAAAATATATATATTACAAACCCAACACAGAAACTGGATCAAATGCTCAAATCTGATTTAAGCTTATAGCTTAACAAAACAAAGCATTTAGTTTACGGATAAATCTCCTGATCATACGCATCTATAAGAATCAAGCAAGCAGGGATTTCAATAAGCAAAGATGCATGCCATTATTTATAAAGGTGTCCATAAACCCCCATTACATATATAAAGGTCCAAGATAAACACATCCAAATCCGAAGGCAAATTTCTCAAGTACTAGAAGTAGCAAGCCCTCAAGATGTAGATATATATATATGATCATCAGCAGCAGCAGCATCATCATCCTCTGTGACAGAAGCAAAAACAAAATAAGTGACTGATATCAATGATATATTTGCTTTTATATATGCATGTACTTTTAAATAAGTTCACTAAAAAACAACTAAGCATTGGTTCAAGATATAGACTCACAGTAAGGAGCAATCTTCCACCTCTGGTTCTTCCCCTTGAGCCACTCCCACAGCACAACAGTGGTTCCATCACGCACACCACCATGGTCCTCATCTCCATGTAAGGCATCAAAGTTCAGACGGATGTTGTTCACCATTCTAATGCATCGGAAACCTCCACCGGTGTCCCTGCTCTCAGCCCACAGAACAGACTCATCCAGATAATCAGGATTGTATGGCACCAGACGAACCTATAATGATAGGGGTTTCAATAATCAGCATTTAATCTAGTCCAAAGTTCAGACAAGTAGAGTAACTAAGAGCAACTAAAGCATACAGTTTGATGCATTTGAAATTCTCATTTATACAAACACCTGCTCAAATAGAAACGCTTTCAAATTCTTTATCCATTCAAGGTTTGCACATGGTGATATGTTACAATGGGCAATGTGATAGCCACTCATTGTAAGAGATGCAAATTCAAGACAAACACTGATTTAAAGAGTGAAGACAGTATCATATACTGATGACAGCAACTAATTAAGAAACAATTGATAACATGAGATTAGCTCTGCAAGTTCACTGATTTAAGACTTTGAGAGTGACTTACAGGATGAGTGGCTCCAACGGAGTGCTTGATAGCTTCCGCAGTGACTTTGTTGACAAGAGCAAAAGCAGGGAAGCCCTCCTCATCCTTCACCTTGGTGCTGTACTTCATGTCCTTGATCCAATGCTACAACCAACCAAAGAATATAAGAACTATATATACAAATTCACAGTTGCTAAGGAATAAATAAGAGCAGAGGAATTTGATGGTTCAAAAGGCATATCAAAAGGAACAATTTTTTTTTAAAAAAAAAAAAAAAACAAACAAGAATCTCAGTATTAGCCTTAAAAAATCAAAAAATCATTACCAATCCCATTAAAAAAAAATCAAATTTTAAACCAAGGATTTGAGAAAACAGTGAAGAGGCTGATATACAAAATATAAAAAAAAATACAAATACAAAAGACGATCTTATATGCACACATGGACACACCATCAGAAGCGAAAAAGGAACACGGGATCTGATCAACATGATCAAATTTTGATCTAAAAATTTTGTAGAAAATCTTTACCTGATATTCATCCCTAGGATTGGCCGGGACGAGAACCACCTCGCCATCACGAATCGAAAGCGAGTAATTCTCATCAGCCTTGGTGTAAACCCTAACCGACGGCTGCCTCAGGAGCGACGCAATGCTGCTGTAGTTCTCGTGGCTGGCGTGATGCGCATGGGACGGCGGATGCTGGTAAGGATAAGAGGGCTGGCCCGGCCCACCACCGTAAGGCGGCGGAGGACCATAGCCGGGGCCGGGCTGGTAGGATGCGGGAGGAGGGGGGTACTCGTTGGCGGCGCAGGGGTTGGGCTGGTACGCGGGAGGAGGGTTGGGTTTGGGGTCCTCCTCGCAGCAGTGGTGGTGATGGCGGTGACCGAAGGGGAACTCCATGCCGAGCTTCGAAGGAGATTGAGAAAGAGGACGAGAACGATGACGGAATTCTGAGCGAGGCCGGCCTTATATAGAGTGGGAGTCGTTTTCGGTTTTCATTTTCCGTTTGGTGTTTTCTGTTTTCTGGCCTCTGAAGTGTAATTTTTTAAAATAAAACTCTTTACATTATTTTTTATTAATTGATATTACAAAACTATAAAAAATATTTAATTTATTCGAATTGTTATTAATTTCACAAATACTCCAGTTTTAGTAAACTATGGACAATTGCAAAACGAAAACGGCCAGTGCGTTGGTTTCTATGACATTGGGAAATGGAGAAATGCTTTGGAACCTGTGAATGGGACCAGGGAACGTTACCTTCCACGTGGCATATTATCATTGGGAATGAAGAAGTGTTTTGGAACTTGAAAAAGAGATCAGTGGGAAGTCACCGTCCACGTGGCATATTGTGTTTGGGTAGCCAATGGTGAATCTTGCCACATATCGGTTTTCGTGGAGATTCTATCAAATCTTGAAGATTTTGGAGTGATAAATTTTATTTAATGTTACCATCTAATTAATGCATTCAAGACTTCATTTATTTAATTTAAATATGAATATAAATCAACAATAATTTACAATTCCAGTCGTAATAAATTCTAAAATGAGATTTTTTTAATCTAAAAAATTTATGTTATTAATAGAAAACTTTTATCTTAACTTAATATATATTTATTAAATGTTTTTTTTTCATTACAGCATATAATTTGGTTTAAAAACTTGCAAACTTTGGGGACCACTTTTTAAAACTATTTTTCCCAAATAAAAACCTCGGATGAAGAGAGAAATGGGTAAAATGGGAAAAACAAAAAAGCAAAACATTTATAATTTTTAATTCTAACTCATTTGTTTTACTCTTCACTTAAAATGGGACGAAAAGAAGGGGTTATATATATGGTTTAAATATTTAATAATATATAATAATGAATGCTCAAGCTAACCTTACAAAGTTACTCAAATATCAATATTATTACTATTATTATGGATAAAATTTTTTTACTTTTATATTTTATCCTTTTGTTCTTTTAGCTTTATCATTGAAAAAATATACCCAAAAAAAAAAAAAAAAAAACATCAAATGGAAACATCCAAAACAAAAAAAAAAATGAATTCGGACAAAGGTCAATAAAGATAACCTACACAGTCCGATGATAACAATGGCAAAGGGTGACTTAAAATCAAAGAATAAATTTTTTAAATAATTAGAGATATATTTATTTAGTTTGGTGGTCATCTACATCAAACTTTATATAGCAATTCTTTTTTATTATTCTTGGCAATGGAAAAAGAATACCTAAAATTCATCGACCATTGAAAGTAGGGTGCCCTCTGGTGGGGGTGTTTTTTGGACAGGTGATCTCAATGTCCCATAAATAAATAAATAAATAAATTAATAAATAAATGAGAAGTTGGTGTACCATATTTGAACTGAGTGCCATTCATTTTCAATGCATGTGAACACTCCTTTCATTGAAAAACTTTTTTTTAATTTCATGCGTATAAACAAATGACGCATCAATCTCTGTTTTTTATTTTTAGCATAAAAATCAGAAAGGAATCAGTATATGATTCCCACTCATAAATATGCACCCTTTTCTTAAAAAAAAAATGGTAAATTACAATATATATTAAAAAAAAACAAAACAGAAATACTCTAGAAAAATATAAAAAAACAAAAACCGGGGCAACAAAACCGCTTTTATCGGGGGTGTAGGAGCGCCAAACACAACAGAGGCACTAACATATAAAAATAAAAGAAATAAAGTTGGACAACAGACAATAAAGTTTAGAGAGGAGTTTAGGATTGTGATTGTTTTGGGGTTACCTTCATCATCGGGAGATTGGACCAGAGATTTTACAAACATGAGACTTCACTTGATCATCGATCGGATTGTTTCCTCTAGAACACCTTTGTTCAGTCCGGTGATGCATTATCCAAGTAATCACCGGTGATCAATTTTACAAATAATGGAAATATGAGATGTTTCTCTTAATTCACATGTGCTCATAATAATAATAATAATAATAATATAAGGATAGTTAACAAAGTTATTTAGAATCACCCTCCTGAAGCTAATCAATAAAATGTTTAAAAATTGATGACAATATCCTAAATAAAGAGATTGTTTTCATCCTTGCTTATATTTTTCTTGAAAATATACGGTATATGGCATATAGGTATTATTAAAAATTAATAAAACGGATATTAACTCATTATAATGCATTACGGCATAAGAAATGCGTTATGCCTATCTATTACCTAAAATTCTTATAAAAGTTAAGAAAAAGAGAAAGAAAAATTAAATGAAAAATATTTCTCTGAGATGAAATTGTTTTCAGCCAACCATCTCAAAATGCCTAACATTACAACTATTTATAATATTATAATATATTATTTAACCAACAATTTATTGTGCTTAATACAAAATGTATACCTTGAATATGTGAAAAACAAATTATATATAAAAAGAATTTTAAAGTTGGTTAGCCTAAAAAAATTTTGAAATTCTTTATAGTAATTATTTCATGAAGAGTTTAAGAAGACAAATGCTTCATCGTGAGCCCAATCAATAAAATAAATAAATCCAAGACTACTCACTTTAATACATTATCTTAATCATAAACAGCACTCTATCATTTGGTTTTATAATTATTCAAGTGAAATATCATAAAATATATATTTATATTATTTTTAATTTAAAATAAAAATTAAACCATAAAAGTTATATATATATCACCACCATTAAATTATAGTGACTATCTCAATATGGAAAAAAATAATGTTTTTCATTAAAAATGCAAAAAAAGAGAAGAAAAAAAAAAGGAAAACAAGTTATATATATGTACATAATTTTGTTTAGTTTGGACAAACACTTAACAAGGGATTGTAGTTCCATCAACTTTACATCAGCCTCCAAAATGTCATTTACTCTTTGCAATAAATAATTCATTTATTATGAATTTGGTTAAACTGTCTACTTATATAAAAATTGATTTAAGTTGAATAATATGTTTAAGTTGAATATTAGGGTTAAATTCTCACCTAATATTTAGAAATTTCTACATAATGTCCAAATTCATAAAAAAAAGAATTTATCAATTAAAAAGAATTCCTTAATATTTAGCAACAAGTTCCCAACAAATTTTGCAATTTTTAGATTTTCTTAAAATTCTAACAATTAAGAAATACTTGTGCTTGGGTACATCTGCAAAAAAAAAAAAGGTGTAATTTTCTTTATATCATTGCAAAAATGCCATTTGCAAAAATTTTATAAAAAAAAAAAAGTAAATTACCTTCTTTATTTCATTTGTCTTAAAAAATAAATAAATACATATATAAATCTATATTTTTCTTTTTATAAAATTTGTAAATTAATTGTTAATCATAATATGGCAGCTACCGGTGAATCCTTATTTATTTATTTTTATATATAACTTTAGTAACACTCTTTTATTTATCTCATGTGGTTTATCCAAATAATTATTAACTCTGTTTTATTATGTTTGTCTTTGTGGATTTCTTTCTTTTCATCATATTGTTTTTCACTCACTCGATTTTCTTTATACCATTATGTTTTTTCTAATAAATTATTAATTCATCCACTTTTATCAAAATACATGTATATAAATATATATTAACCATAAAGATATATAAGAGAATGCAAATAATTAATTTGCAAGACACATAAGTAGATATAATTCTAATGAGGGTATTTTAGTAATTTTGAACTATGGTGAGAGGATCCAAGCAATTTGCTTTCAAGAAAACAAAAAGTTGGGCTGACGGAAATGAACCCAGCCCATCATTAAAACGTCAGCCCAAACTCCAATTTAGCCCAGCAAGGTCCCGGCCCGATTAGTTCTGTGAATAGAGTGAAGGAACAACCCAAAGAGATCAACAGAACAGTGCAGTGTTTCACTGAAGTTGCATGCATTTGTATTCTCAAAAGTCTCCACTGGGATGGGACTTCCTTGATATTGGATCACTGATTCATCTCTGATGTGTTTTTCCCCAAATTCGGATGCGCTGATCCCCTTCTCTATCTCCATGTGGTACGAGTTTTTCTTTGTTTATTCAAGAATTCTGCATGATTGAGTACTTTGTTCATGCTTGCATACAATCTGTTTGATTGAAGTGACAGCTTTTATCTTGCACCCAAACTATTTGATGAAATTCCCTTGATCCAGAAGTTGATAAAAGTTCAGTTTTTGTCATCAATTTCAGTGAGTGAAGTTTAGAATATTATTGTGGACTCTAATCGGAACATGTGCTCATTCGGAAAGAAGAGATATAGATTGGTTTATTAAGGATAAGCACGGTTTATGTGCTTGATGCTTGGCCACCAGGGCTCTAGTTCATTTCTAGATCATGTAGATAAATATATAGTTATTGAAGAAGGAGAAATCTAGATCAGTTTTTGATGACTTGTTGTGTTGGCAGTGCACTGATTGGGTGACAGAACGCTCTCATTCTGCATGTGGAATGTTTCTTACAACATTGCAATCTGAGCTCATCTTTGATAAACTTACGATTATCTTAAAATGAATATCAAATCAGATTTTTTTGGTTGCAGTGCAGGATTAATAATCTGTTTATCAAAACCATGCATCCATTAGAGTTGATAAGCATGGGTATGTGCTTGATGCGCAGTCACCAGGGCTCTATAATTAATTTGTAGGTCATAGCAGATAACTATGTACAGTATTACTACCTCTTTGCTGAAACCCATTTAAGTATTCAATGATTTGTTGAGATTGGTAGTGCACTAATTTGATGACAGAAAACTCCAAGCCACTGGCTGAAGATGACTCATTGCATGTGTTGAGTGGTTCCTTTCCACATTGCTATCTGAGCTTATCTTTAATAAACTTTGATGCTCCTGATATGCAAATACAGCCAATTATAACAAAGTCTTTGAGATAAACCTATCTGGCTATTTGTGATTACGACTTTGATTTATGTCGAATTTAATAATAGATCATGGAGATAAACATATATTTTATTTTGATTAAAGATGATGGTTGTCATCTGTTGCTGATCCATCGCTGATGTTTCCCTGGTTGTAACAAGTGTTTTTTTTTTCGGTATTACTATATGATTAGAATTTGGAGTGTTGCCTATCATAGTCAAGTTTAGAAGTTTGTGACATCACTGCTGACATCTGATTGTGTTGATTATTGTTTAGATGCACAAGTTTCTTGTCTTTTCTTCATTGTTAAGTATCAAATGTATTAAGAACAAATCTAACCTTGTGAAGTTGGAGTATATCAGAAGCTTGATGCTACCAGTGGGGAAAATAGACTGTGGCCAATAAGGAATATTTTTGCAGCTTCCTTTAAGGCAGCATTCTCTTGGTGTTTATTTTATTTACACGTAGATAGGTTAATAAAGCCAGGCTTTCGAAGGAGTTCTTCCCAGAGTATTTTAATCAAATTCCACATCAAGGAATTACTTTGCTAATTGATGTTCTTTATCTTTACACACACATAATTGTAGAAAACAAATTGATCACAGATGGTGGAGAAAAATGGAAAAATAGTCAATTGTATTGGTATGGAGCCAAGAATATAATTTTCATGTCTCTAACGAAATGGAAATTGAGTAGGTCTTTGAGAAGGTGCTTTTGTTATGCATATAAAAGGCCTAGCATTGAGGCATAACTTGTGATTGATGACAAGAGGTCCTTCCCTTTTGATATTTCCTAAGTTTCTAGGCTAGGATCAGCATGACTGTCACATTGGATACCTTGATACTCCCTAATTATCAGCGTAAAAGGTAGAAAGAAAAAGAAAGCATTCTGTTGATTTCTATTTCTTTTAGATGTCTACAATTGGCAGGTCTTAAGATAGGAATCCAACGCTAAAGCTTATCACGCCAGTTATATAACCTTTATGATTGACTGGGATAATCATTTTACAAGGAAAGTGCATTATTGACTTACAGACTAACTAATCTTCCTCGATCATTACTGGAAATTTTGTGTTAAATTCTTATTTTTTGAAATTTCCTGTTTGGATTGTATGAAGGGTTTGTTAAAAGGCCATTCATGAAACTTATCTTGATTTTGTAGAAATTGAAAGTAAAAATTTTTCATCCATAGTTCCGAATTCTCTGCTCATAAAGTAAAAGATTTAAGTAGCCCGTTTTACGGGCTACTTAAGTTTCCATAAATAGACTGTGGGCTACTTAAGTTTACGGGCTACTTAAGGAAAATTCTCGTCAACTAAAATCTTCTGCAACTTAAAGGCTGAAATTTTATTGGGGCCGTGGTTTGTAGACAAATATACTTGAGTTCACATTTATATTTCAGGAAAACCTCATGTTTTGGTAGTTGGTGATCCGATTTTCTGACTTGGAAGCCTTGAAAGTTTGATTTTTTGGGATCTTTTTGTTTGATATATGGGGATCTTCTTTATCTCAGTGTAAGTTTTTTTGCAGATTATCGCAGCACTTAGTGCTTAATTAATCAGTTCTTTAGTGAAATCAATCTATGTTGATGTCTTTGGGACCACTGGATTTTAAAACGTTTGGAATTTGATCTTATCAATATATAGCTGTTTTAAAGTGTTCAATTTCAATCATTTAGCTTATAAAACTTGTGGTTAGCGATGTAACATAGGTACTAGGGTAATTTAGAATATGATCAGAGATGGCTTAGGTGGTTTAGCGGGCCACTGTATTCTGTGTTTCCTTAGTTGCAACAGCTAATATTTTAATTAAGAATGGATTACATAATGTTTCCGTGTTTTCTTAGTTGCACTCTATTAAAGAAGGTTTCACTGAGCTAATTGAAGTTTTCAATTAGCTCAATGACGATCTTGGTTATATTTAATGAATCCAGATGTTGATAGTGCAAGTATGTGTCAATTTGATGTGATTTCTCTAATAAATAATGTTTAATTTATTCCTTAAGGTGAGAACTTAGATATGATTTTTGATTTTTCTCCTAGGGTTTAGGTTACAATTCAAGCACAACAATGAGGAATCTTGAAGTTTTGGATGGAACAATCTCTCAAAATGATTTCTGTGTTGCAGCTAGAGTACTTGTTGAGGGATGGAAACAAGTTGATCCTAGTCTTCCTCAGTGGACATGGATTCCTGCAATCTACTCTATGGGTTCTTCTCGTAAGGTTGGTCATTGCTGTTTAGTTTTTCAGTTCCTCATGTTCATCGAAATATGTATTGTTTCCTTAAAAGGACCTTGCTGTTATGCTCAGGAAGAAGGGTATTTATCACTAGAGAATATGTATCATCTTGATCGAAATGAGTTTTGTTTTTGAAAACATTTGTGTTGTTGAGTTTTTGGGAAGTGCAGAAATGTATGTAATGCATTGCTTGTCTATAGAAAAACCCTTTGATTGATGTTGTTTGTGATAATTATTCTGTTCAGGAGTGTCTCAGTGTGGGGAGCATCTCCCAGAGATAAGAGACTGATGATGTGGCTACATTGGTAATATATTGGTTTTACTCATTATGCTCTCTTTCTTTGTGTATTTTAATTGTTTTCTTCGCTTTCATCCCTGTTGATATACTCACATTTTTTTTGATAGAATTGATTCCTGTATATATATTTAAAATTGTCTGTTTTTTATTAATTCCAGATATGTTGATCACTGAATCCACATTTATTTGCCAGGTCTTTAGCAGCATTGTAAAATAAAACATATATTTATAATTAAAACATCATGAATAAATTCTACAATTAGAATCATTTATTTCATAGATCCACTAGATCCTGATGATGTCGGATTTATACTTATATAACTTTAATAAAGGAATGCCAAGAAACCTATTTGCTGATCACTAGTAACAAGTAAATTAGCTTCTATTGTTCAGTTTGGCCAGCCTTTAAATTTGGATGAGATTGAAAATGACCTTCCTTTCTCTCTTGCATAAATTCTAAGAGAATTCAAATAGACTAAGGTGAACCTAGAGGCATGGGTTCATGTGTTTCCCATCCTGTTCTTTAGCATCATCAATATATCAAAATGAACATAATGTTGTGACAGTAAGACTACGATGTTCTACTATTCTGGGCAGGAACATCTATACTCCCCCATCGCCCATGGTTCAAATTGCATCCTTGTGCGACAAGTGATTGGATGAAGTTACTGCTCGTGGCACATCCACGGAGGGAGCCTTGATATATCGCATTATTTGCTGTCACGGATATCGGCGGTCGGCCAGGCTGTTAGGATTGCGGACCCCTGTCAAATTGCTGCGAAGGTCTGCTTGAATATCCTTCAGCTTCATATCTGTCATTATTAATAAATGATGATTTCCTGCTGCGTATATAATTATCGCTGCTTGTTGTTGCTATTTACGATCAATGGCTTATATGCATTTGAAGCTGATCATTTAGCTTAATTTCCTGTGTGAGTAGGAATGAACCTTCTGATTTTAAGCATGCATAATAGGACTTCATCCATTAATTATTAGGAAAGACATTAGGCAATTAGTCAGATTAATCTGAAGGTGGTGGCACACATATTATAAATAATAGTTACTTTTTTTTCGATTTCATTCTTCAAAGGATGAAGCTTTAACCAAAAAAGAAAATAAAAGTTATGATACTTTATTTTTTGTTATAAGTAATGAAGAACAACAAGAATGGAGCAACTGATGAAGGAGAGGGTGGTGCTTGAGAAGCTGTTGTGAGATTGGGCTTTTCATCATTTCTAAGTGAATTTCTGGTTCCTTAACCACAGGCAAAAAGTTCATGGTTTTTCACCGAACAGTTTTTAACAAAACAAAAGGAATTAGGGGGCCGCTTTATTTCAAGGTAATGTGTAAGAACATTACCGTATAACAAGCATGGGACAACGCCGAAGGCTGACACATGCTTGGACAGAGCTCAATCAGAATATCACTTGCATTACGAGATTATCATCCCTTAAATACATTGCAAACTTTGTGAATCACATTACCACCAAAATACGCGTGCATCTTGGATTACCAAGAAAATAGTAATGCAATTTTTTATAAATAAATATACCCTTTTTTAAAATATTAATTTTAAAAGAACACAAAGAGAGTAATATGAAAAACTTCATGTAAATCTTTTTGCTTAAACAAATTTGAATTATTTTTTCTTAATATATCACAATGGTTTTTGCTATATTAACATAAATATAAATAAATAATAAAATAAATAAAAAAATATATATATATAGACTTTATGTGTGATTTAGATGAGTAGATTCTTCTAAGGTTAAAAAGTATTTTGGGGAATTTTCATATTTTACCAAATTGATTATTATTACAACTAAATAAAAACGATAAATGAACTATTCGTTAATAATGAAGTTCAAAACCAAACATAATAATATTAAAGTACTACAATATTCACGCCATATAACATTCTCATTCTTATTACCGAGGTAATCTCATTGAGCACAAGAAGATACGCGAACTAAACGACCCTTATTTGTAAAGTTATGCATAAAGCTCTAACCATCAACCTAGACAGAGGAGTCAAGTGTTTTATCGAAGGGTGCAGTGAGACATTTGTATTTTTCATTTATTGATTTTTATTATAAAAAAATTCAAAAAAAAAGTATAAAAGTTAATAAATGTGCTAACATGAATCAAACAATTTTCTGTTATGAGGAAATAGACTTACAAGAAGCGTTGTGTTCTCTTTTTACTCTTGTTGTCTTGTATTTTGTTGTATTTATTTTTTGTTTTTAATAAATGTGATTTATTTATTTATTTTTTTAAAAATAAAAGTTGTAAAAAAAAAATTTGTCTAAAGATGTAATGCTTATTATTCATAATAAAATCATATAATCGAAGAAAAAAGAACTAATAAATTTGGACTTTACACAGTTAAAACATTTACATTCTTTATTGATCTCCTTTTAATAGAAATATTTCAAATATAAATTAATTTGATGGATGGATGTGGCTTAAAATACAAAGAAATGTATGTCAAATTGAGATCTTTATATATATACATATTGAGAATTGAATAGATAAATGATATAGCAATTTTAGACTTATTGTTCATTTATTATTATTTTAAATAATAATATATTATGCAAACTGTCTTGCTTTGTGGATGTGTATCTAAAAATCACGCCAAACTATCTATACTTCTTTATTCACAAGTAACCTTGAAGTTTATGTAGGGTATGTAACTTAATCTATGCTAAAAATTCAAGATATCAAAGAAAATATCACAGAAAGGGTATGCAGATAAAAAAAGATGAAAATTTCTTTATAAAAAATTGTCTTTTTGTTATAAATAATAAGAACAATAAGAATGCAGTAAGTATACCAAACAGTTTACATTGCCAATATACACCAAACGAAATATAAATAATTTTTTTATTTCCTATTCAGTTAAGAAATATTTATCTTTTGTTATAAGTAATTTGGGATATTACTTTCTCATTAGTTTAATCATATTTTCTAACATTAATTAAATTTGAGTTACATTCTCTAAACATTCATAAAAAAGGAAAAAAAAATTATCAATTAATAGAAGAATCCTCTCAATATTTGGCGTTTAAGCACCAAAAGAAATTTTCAACTACTCTTTTCTCCCCAAATTTATGATGATGAAAAAGGATTTTTCATTGCCAACACAAAAGATTTATTTTTTTTAAAAAAATTAAACTCTTCTTTCCTTTCTTCATTTCATTCATCATAGGAAATGGAAAAATAAATAAATCATTAATGATAAACATATATAAGTGAAGTAAAATGATTTTTAAGGTATATAATGACTCTTTGTGAGGGTACTTCACTAATTTCAGCTTTCATTGGATCATGTAAACAATTTTCTTTTTTTTTTTTTAAAAAAAAAGAAAAAGAAAAACTCTGTCTACCCAAATGAATCCAGCCCATTACGAGACATCGGCCCAAAAGTCTTATTAGGCCCAAAAAGGGCCCATTTAATTCTATCAATGCAATGGAGCAAAATCCAACGAAAGAGATTCATAGAAGACTACTCTGTTTCTCATGCTCTGCGTTCTCACATGGACCTCTTTGATCTTTGATCACTGAATCACCTCTGATGATTTTCCCCAATTCAGATGCGCTGATCCCCCTTGTCCTCCTCCATTTGGTACAAGCTTTTTCTTTGTTTATTCAAGAATTCTGCATGATTGAGTACTTTGTTCATGCTTGCACACAATCTGTTTGACTGAAGTGACCGCTTTTTATCTTGCACCCAAACTATTTGATGAAATTCCCTTGAGAGTTATTTCTTTGCCTGAATTCGATTCAGAAGTTGATAAAAGCTTTTTTTTTTAATCAAGTATTACTTTGCACTCTGATTTGAAAATGTTTCTCAAACCATGTGCCTAGCTTAGTTAATTGGGGATAAGCATGGTTTTATGTGCTTGATGCTTAGAAATCAAGGCTGTAATTCATTTGTAGATCCTACAGCTGACTATATATTCGTTAAAGAAGAGCAAGAAATTTAGATTAGTTTTTGATGATTTGGTGGTGTTGGCAGTGCACTGATTGGATAACTGAACATTCTCATTCTGCCTGTTGAATGTTCCTTTCAACATTGCAATCTGAGCTCATCCTTGATAAACTTTATTTTCGTCAAATGAATATCAAGCCAGAACCATGTATAGTGCACTGTATTAGTTGATTGCTGATAAGGATGGTTATGTGCTTGATGCTCAGTCACCAGGGCTCTTTAATTCATTTGTAGATCATAGCAGATAACTATGTATAGTATTGGAACCTCTTTGATCAGACAAAGATAAGTTTTTGACAATTTGTTGAGATTGGCAGTGCACTGATTTGATGACAGAAAGCTCCAAGCCACTGGCTGAAGGATGACTCATTGCGTGTGTTGAGTGGTTCCTTTCCACATTTCAATCTGAGATCATCTTTCATAAACTTGGATTATCCTGGTATGCTGATACAGCCAATTATAACAATGTCTTTGAGATACACCTATTTGGCTACTTGCAAACATGACTTTGATTTATGGTGAATTTAATAATTAGTGATCTGATTAGGCATGGAGATAAACCTATTCTTTTATTAAAGATGACGGTTGTCACCCGTCGCTAATCCATCACCGATGCTTCCCTGGTTGTAACAAGTGTTTTTTTTATATTTCTATACGATTAGAATTTGGAGTGTGCCCTATCATAGTCAAGGGTTAGAAGTTTGTGATGTCACTGCTGGCATCTGATTGTTTTGATTATTGTTTAGATGCACGAGTTGGTTGTCTTTTCTTCATTGTTAAGCATCAAATATATTAAGAACAAATCTAACCTTGAGAAGTTGGAATATATTAGAAGTTTATGCTTCCAATGGGGAAACTAGACTGTGGTCAATAAGGAATATTTTTGCAGCTTCCTTTAAGGCAGCATTATCTTGGTGCTTATTTTAGTCACACATAGATAGATTCAAACCATAAAGCAAGGCTTGTGCAGCGGATCTTGGCAGATTATTTTAATCAAATTCCACATCAACGGATCACTTTGCCTATTGATTTTTTTTTTATCTTTATAAAAACATAAATGAAGAAAACAAACGTATCCCAGATCGTGGAGAAAAATGGACAAATAGTCAATTATGCCAGTATGGAGCCAAGAATATAATTTTTATGTCTCTAATGAAATGGAAACAGAGTAGGTCTTTGAGAAGCTGCTTTTGTTATGCATATAAAAGGCTGGAGCGTTGAGGCGTGTAACTTGTGATTGATGACAAGAGAAGTCTTTCCCTTTTGATATTTTCTAAGTTTCAGGCTAGGATTAGCATGACTGTCACATTGGATACCTTGATAGTTTCTAATTATCAGCTTAAAAGGTAGAAAAGAAAAAGAAAACATTCTCTTGATATCTATTTCTCTGAGATGTCTACAATTGACAGTTTTTAAGATAGGAATCCAACACTAAAGCTCATCATGCGAGTTATATAACCTTTATGATTGACTGGGATAATCATTTTACAAGAAAAAGTGCATTGTTGACTCACAGACAACCAATCTTCCTTGATCATTATTGAAAATTTTGCGATAAATTCTTACTTGTCAAAATTTCCTGTTTGCATTGTATGAAGGTTTGTTAAACAGCAATTCATGAAACTTACCCTGATTTTGTAGAAATTGAAAGTAAAAAAATTTTTCATCGTTCCAAATTCTCTGTACATGTGATGTACTAGGTAGCCTTTATTTTGTCTTATGTTCTTTCTCTGAAGGATAATTGTCATCGACCCAAAACTTCATGCGACTTTAAGGCTGAAATTTTACTGGAGTCATGGTTTGTAGAAAAATATACATGGATTCACATTTAATATTTCAGGAAAACCTCATGCTTTTGGTAGTTGGTGATTTGATTTTCTGACTTTTGAAGGCTTTGAAAGTTTGATTTTTTGGGATCTTTTGTTTGATATATGGAAATCTTCATTATCTTCATTATCTTAATATAAGTTTTTCATATTGTCACAGCACTTGGTGCTTAATTAATTCTTAACTGAAACAATATATGGTGATGTCCTTATGACCACTGAATTATCAAAACGTTAGGAATTTGATCTTATTAATATCTAACTGTTTTTAAGTGTGCAATTTCAATCATTCAGCTTCTAAAGTTTGTCGTTAGCGATGTAATGTAGGTATCAGGATAATTTAGAATATGATTAGAAAAGGCTTAGGTGGTTTAGTGGGGCACTCTATTTCGTGTTTCCTTAGGTGCAACACCTGGATATTTTAAATAAAAAATTGATTAAATAGTGTTTTAGTGGCTGTTATAGTTTAAGACTTTCAAACTTTGTGAGATCAGTCCTTTCTTCTTTCTTTAAATTTTTTTTTAATGGCTTTCACACGTGCATGCTCTGTTTTCCTCCTTGCTAAGCTGTAAGTAACTACATGAATGTTGACAAAACTTAAGACCAGTGTTTCCACACTGAGAAGAATCACTGTATCAGTCTGTCCTTTTGGTGCATGCTTTGAAGTTATCCATCAAGAAGAAAAAAGTTAAAACGGTAATTATAAATGATCTAATAAGTTGACCAAAGCTAGATGTAATTTTGGTGAGGTTTCATTGGTTTCTTTGTAAATGAAACGTAATTGTCATCGATGGACTATGTCTATGTAATCTCTTTCATCTTAACCCAAAAATAAAATTGTTTTGGTAGATAAATGAAGAAGAAGAAGAGTAGTGCAAGGATGGCTTCCAAAATATAGAACATTGAATCTTTTTAATATTTAGACTAAAACAGATACCTCTATTTACATTTAACTACAATGAATGGATGAGAGTGATTTGGAATGGTAAAGTAATTTCTTTGTTAGAAATCAAGGTAAAAGTAGAATTTTTTTTTTAATTTTAGACTGATATTTTTTTAGTTACTAGAATGAATTTTCGGGTATAGTTCATAGACCAAAAATACGGTTATAGTCCATGCGCTTGATCTCAATCCTTCAGCAGTAATCACCGTGTTAGTAATCTTCTTTCATAACTTTTACTTGCACCATTCACTCAAAATCTAGAAATATAGAATTTATTGTTTATGTTTTACTCTTAGAGAACATACATGCATACCATGGACAATGGCCAGTACAAAAAGAAATACATAAAAAAAAAAGACAACATTGAATTGGAAGATATAAAATTTTTCTAGATTTGGAATTATATTCTCTCTAGTTCTCTAAAAAAATGACTTGTAGAAGTCACACACTGATAATTGGTGGCATCGTTGCATACAAGCCTAAAGTCTCCACTTTAGTTTGTATGATGCCAACTTCTTTGCCCCCTTCTTCCAGAGGGGCTGCACCTGTCAGTGTCTTCCAATGATTCCTGAAGAAATGACATAACCTTCAGCTATAGTTGTGGATCACATGCCAACACATTCATTGAGGGTACCCATTATTGTACCATGTACTTACACATACCCACATGAAAATCTGGACAAATGTCACTTCTCAATCCCCTTGATTCTATAGATAAACTCAAATCCCATAACATACTCTTTTACCTTTTATTAAACAAGTATAAGAAATACTATAGTATCCACAATCCCATTCTTCTACTTCTACTGCACTTACATTCTCCCAAAGAATTTCTTTTTGCTTGACACTAGCCTGCCTTTTCTGTACAAAAAATGAGCAATCCTGTATTCTTTGGTTGTTTGTTCTATTTTCTTCTTCTTCTTCTTCAAACCATACTTAAAATTCTCGAGAGTATTTGATTCATGCAGTCAATTAGAACTCAGTGTAGCCTCAAGTGAGAGTCCAAGAGTATCTGCTGATTCAGCAATGGCTGGTGGCTTAATAAATTGTACTGGGGGCCACTGAACTGGTTGCTGAAGTTGGGATTAATGCATGAACTGTTGAGCTTCCTTGGTGGCTGCATGAGACCTTGATCTTCAGGTCTCTGGCGTTTCAGAGAGTTGTCAGACAAGAAAGCAGGTAGTTGTTGTTCATTCTGTGAGTGCCTTTGGTAAAAGTAAGCATTGCAATTGCCACTGCTGTTACTAATGAACTGAGCTTGGTTGGAGGTTGTTGCATTAGTAGTACTATGACCCATGACTGCACCACTATGAGCTCCTCCTCCTGCTGGCTCAGCTCCTAGTATCTCAGAAGGGTTGTCAAACAAGAGGTTGAGAAGCTCTGACAAAGATGAAGATTTATGGAGGTCAAGTGGTTGTTTAGGTTGCACAGTGTTTGCAGTGCTGGAGGTTGACAAGTGAACATCTTCAGAGCCTGAGTCTTCTTGTTCTCTGTCCATTGATGGCTGGTCAGCAGAAAGATGGTTGCTTTTCTTGTAAATTCGGCACAGGACCCAATCATCCAGCTGAAAACAAGATTAAAAATTTAGGGTTTTCCCAATAAGGAAAGATATTGAAACGATAGAATAAAAGAAGGGGGAAATGATCAAGATGTTCTTTTTCTCTTTCTTCTTACCCTCATGGAAGAGTCTCTGAGCCTCATGGGTCTGTAGGTATGGCTGTTGCTCTGAGCTTCGGCCAGGCGATACTCATGCATGATCCAGTTGGTCTTGAGACCTTTGGGAGGTCTCCCCTTGTAGAACACCAGAGCCTTCTTCACGCCGATGCTTACGTTGCTGGAGCTCGTGTGGATCGGCTTGTCGGTGCCTGTGGCCTTCCAGTACCCAGACGCAGCCGCTCGGTTCGGCCGCACGCCGTTCGGGTATTTCCTGTCTCTAGGGCTAAAGAAATACCATTCTCGATCCCCAAACTTCGCCATGGCTGCACGAAGAATCAGAGAAAAACCATTCAAATCAATCGTTGAACATATATAGGGAAATGTTAGGAAAGAACTACAGATTGAGAAAGAGAGCGAGAGACTGGTCACATACGTGGGAGATCCCAAGGATCGAACTTGTAGATATCGACCTCGGCTATGATGGACACCGGGCACGGCGCCGACGCCGCCCGGTTGCGCAGGTAGTGCAGGATGAGCTCCTCATCCGTGGGGTGGAACCGGAATCCCGGTGGCAAGCTCGTCGCTGGATTCGCCATCGTTTCCGGCGAGATCATCAAAGAGACAAGAGCTGAAATTTTTGGGAGAGGACGATGGTGGTGTGGTTTTATCAGCGCGGGTTTTTGTCGTGTAGCGGGGAGGATATTTGGATATGAACGTAATAAAGCCTTTGTCCCAAGGACAAGATAGAAATTTCATGTCGGGTTCGTGATTATCGTTAGCTCCGCGCGTATGGGCGGGGACTAGGATTGAGGCGGGAGATGACGGCACACTGATAGCGTGAGCTGCCAGGTGTCCCGACACGTGTCCGAACAGCAGTGTTCGCGATGGGTGTTGCTTGATGTCATCCTCACCGTCCACGTTGCTTGACAAGCGATCCGGTTTTCTTATGACAGCCGTTCGATTGGTCAAAGTCAAAAGGTCCTATGATGATAATCATGATATGATACTCCATTGAAAAGGTCTCTGGGACCTGGTTTGGGTTCCGTTGATGGCGAATTCGGTGCACGCGAATGGTATGGGCTTGGGCCGCCGTTTGGATTCGGCCAGATCATCAATGTGACAAAATTGCCAGTGGACTTCCTCGCCACATGACAACCAGGTTCGTTGTCCAATTCTTAGACTTTTTATTTTTCATTTTTTTCATAATTCTCATTTTCCATATTATTCCCTTTTTCCCTTTTTTAAATTTAATATATATATATATTATAATTATAAATTAGGGAAATAGTTGGCTTGATAGTATGTTAGATGAATACGAGATTAAAGGATGTGGTTGTTGAGAATGCATGCACGCATGTTAGGTTTGATTAGGGTGATGATGATTAGGACACGTGCTTGATTAGCATATCATGAGTGTGTGTATGTGTTTGCATGGATTGCTTGATTAAGTTGTGCACACGAGCGTGTACGACCGGGTTATACATATAATAAAAAGTCTCCTTCAATTCACCTAACCCAACCCAATCAAGTAAACAGTGGTAATCCAAATGACTAAACAGTAACCAAATGGGTGCAACCTGGTAGGTCAGGGTCCACGTCCAAAGTGGTCCCTAGACTTCCAATTAAGGTTGGGATTAGTGATAAGATTGTGATTAAGAGTGGATTAACATGGAATGGAAGGTTGGATTAGTGGGTGTGATTTACTCAAAAGGGATTAATCCAAAAACGGGGAGATGAGGATGAATGACTGTGAAGATGATTGCGGGGAGTGGTGGGGGTGGCGTATTAAGGAGGAAGGGGTCATGGTCATCTTTACACTTGTGCCTATAAGTAGCCTGTCGTGCTGTCACGTTTTGATTGGCTGTTGGAATTCGAAGATGGTTTTGTGGGTGTAATTAAGTGGGGACCCACTTTGATGGGGGTGACACGTGGTGTCTCATCTTGGTGATGGAGTTGATGACGTGGATTGTTGTTTGATGATGTCCCCTTTGAGATGCTGAGCTCACACACACGCTCCAAAAAGTTTTTGATAGTGTGTGCCTGTTGAGAATATTCTTTGTTTGTTACGGATTTGGATTTATTAGTTTATTAATTCAGGAAATTAATTAATAGTACCTTTATAGTTTACATAATCCCAATAAATCTCTCTCAGTTTTCGTATCCCTAAAAAATCTATTTTTAATTATTTTGTTCAAATGCAATGGATGGAGATAGAGATTCCGTTACCTGACAGCAAAAATTACAAGTTTACCTTTCTTCTCATAAACAGAGTTTCAGTCCTTCGAAATGATCAAAATACAATTCATAGTGGTATTGAAAACGGCTGGAAGGTCGGGCGCTCGAAACGTTGAATTGTGAATGGGAGACTCGCTTTTCCGCACCACCTTGCCTTCTTCTTATTGCGCTAAAGTCTCTAGAGATCACCTTTTCCCGCACCACCTCACTATATGGAGCAAATCTTGCACGATGAAAAATTGGGTATTCCTTTGTCGGTCATCCCATACTTGCGGTTTCACTATGTCACACGGATATTGGTCGACGATATGCGGAGAAAAGTCATACCAAGTGCAGATGTCACGCAGGCCACAAACCCGCCAAGGGGCTCCGCCAGGAAAGAGGACGAAACCAAAGATGAAATCGTCACTTGTAAGGAGGACGAGACCAAAAACTAATAATGTTGCCGCATTCCCCTCCCCCTCCCCCTCCCCCCTCCCCCTTTCTTTCTCTCTCTCTCTCTCTCTCTCTCTTATGATATAGACACTTGTACTAACATGTTTTATACTGAAAAATGCAAGTAATACAAACGAATGACAATTACTACACAACAATAACAAGTATCGCACATGGACAAGTAAAATGCATTAATAACAAATAATACATAAGAACAATAAACAATATACATGAAGAACATGATAATATACAGGAACAACAAGTAAAATTCAACATCAATAAATAAAACATAGGAACAACAATTACTACACACGAACTACAAATAATACACAAGTAACGACAAATAATACATATGAACGACAAATAATATACATGAATAATGAATAATATACCAAAACAATAAATAATATACATGCATAACAAATAATACACATGAAGAATGAATAATAAACCTAAACGACAAATAATACACAAGAAAGACAAATAATACACATGACCGACAAATAAATAACATGAACAACAAATAATACACGAAAACAACAAATGTTTATATAAAACAATCGATAATACATAACAACATCCAAATATACATAACTTATGTTTACATCATATAGAGACTCTCGCGTCCCGTAAAAAAAAAAGAAACAACAAAAAATGAAACATCCCCATCACTTTGCGCATCGCGTGTTAAGTCCGCTATGATTGCGTTACATGAACAATGATTATGTCCACTTTGATGGCACCGACTACACCATAAATCGGAGCTTTACTAAAAGAAAATAAAATAACATAAGTAGAAGAGAGAAGAAGAGGGAAATAAAAGAATAAAAGCAATAATAAACCCTGTCAAAGCTTCACCAAGATTCCTAATAGGAGGAGAACAAGAAGATGATGAAGAAGAACAAGATGGAGACGAAGAAGACGACAATATCAAAAGCTTCTTATATGGAAGTCTCTTTGGGATTCTCTCCATACACCAAACTCAAACCCGATGCGACTTGGGGGGAGAAAATCCATAAGTCAATTGCTTAAACTCATTAGAGCATTTTTAATAATTAATATGGTGTTAACTAACGGACTTAACAACGACTTCAACGAAAAGAGCTGAATAAAAGAGATACTAAATGGAATATCAGAAAGTCATAGTGATTGATCGGGAAGAATGAAACTTTCCATGGACTAATAAGTAATTTTTCCTTATTAATATTATTGTTATTATTTATTACTCATTTATTTTTTTAAATTTATATATATCTGCATATATTGGAAGTTAATAAGGAGAATTTTTAGATGATATTGATTAATTTATTGTGAGAGAATAAGTCAGATTTTGATTATTTTTTTTTTACATTTTGTTTTTATTTAAAAAGTTTTATATTTAATTTATCTCTTTATTATGACTTTTATTTATTTATTAGTTAGATGTTTTTTGAAATATTCTTGTTAAAAGGTATATTAGATTTAGTATGAGTCTTAATTTAGAAATATGTAGTATGTTAGAATAAGGGAGCGCGTGAACACAAATATTAATTAGATTAAGAAGAAAAATATAATGTTGAGGAGAAGAGAAATCCTTGGTGAAATTAATTATCATTAAATATTACAAAGTACCAATTTAAGAATTTGTTTATGTTCTATTGGACTAACTGTGTGTTGTATATTTTATATAATATTAAGAAAATTATATATATGTAAATATAAATACACAAAAGTCTTGGAGGAAAGTTTTTAGTTTGAAATCAAACTAACATAAAGAATTAGTTCAACATTTGATACTGATAACTCATTCAGAAAATTAAAATTAAAATTAAAATTAACCAAATAGTTTTTTTTTTATTTGTAAAATTACTCTACCATAAAATACAAAAATGTAAGATAAAAACAAAAACAAAAACAAAAACGTAAACTCTCGAAAGAAACCGTGTAAACCCTTAAACTTGAGAAACTAAGACATTAATCGGTTACTAACCTTTGATTAATTCAATAAAAACAAGTTTTAACTACTCTATATTTCGTTAATCCTTATTAAAAAAAATGAGTATCAAGAAAACCAAAAATAAGTTGGAATTTTTGCAAGCTTTACCAACTCTCATTCATGTCTTTACATACAAACTTAGGGGTGACAATTCCCTAGATTTGCGGAGGATGACAAGGAGGAAATAAAGGAACCATGTCCAAAGTCTTTTCTAAATTAACATGATTAATATCTAATTAGGACAATCACAAGGTATATATATATATATATATATATATATATATATATATATTAATGGTGTGATATATTCATGACCATCTTGTTCACTTTGCGATTAGGATTCTATTTAATTTCCACTAAAGAACTCACTAAATTGAAATATTCCCTGCCTTTACTTGGTCAATAATAGAAGATAAGTATTAAAAATATCTATTTGATTGTTTTACTTTTTTTTTTTTTTTTTCATATAACTAAGTAAGGAAATATATATACATGTGCATGAGAATTGAGAGAAACGTGCATGGAATTCATTCACACATGAAAGGAATGGAAGTGTTTTGGCTTTGCCTTCTTCTGGGAATATGAATGAGACTTAATTGGTTAGAGAAAGAAAGCCACATTCAATGGAACACCTTCACATGCATTGAATCTAGCATGTAAGTCATGAACTTATTTGGTCTTGCTTTTCTTGTATTTTCATTGATGTTCTTGCAGATGATGATCATTATCTTTTAGTGCATTTAAAGTTGTAGAATTTGCATGGAAATTGAATTTCAAACCTAATAGTAGTAGCTTGATTTCCATCATATAAAAATATACTCAATTTTTTTTATTTTTTAATAAATACAGATAACTCATGTCAGAGAAATGCACAATGTGTGGATTTACTATTTTAATACGCATGTACTCTCATTATACATGAGTTAAGATTCGAACAAAACTCCTCGATAGAATACACAGACTTTACATAGAGGAGTTGGAACCAAGAAACCAAAATTTCATTGGTCTTAATGTTTCCGGTTTGAGTTTATTATCTAAAATATCTATATTTATTAATGAATTTTTCATAAGAAGAGATAAGAACGGTATATATGAATTTTTTTTAATTGATTGATTAATATATTGGAATATGCGTGGAATATATACTTGAAAGATCATATCATCTTTAATGAAGATAATAAAAAGGACACGTGCATTATACTATGAATTAGTTCTCCATGCCAAGGAAGTCATAGTAACATCTTGACCAAGATATGGTCCACATGGAAGTACATTGTAGTAAACTTATGTATATATCTATATATATGGATTTGTGGACTTTGGCCAAATCAATTCAAGTTTTTTTTGTTTAATTTTTTGAAAGACTTGTTTTCTATTTGTGGTTCTGAACTTAGGAATGGAGGTTGTTGTCTTGTTTAAGATAAGAAGAGACTTGATTGCAACTTTGAATATATCTTTTTATTTGATTGCCAAAATACTTTTTTTTTTTTTTTTTTTTTTTGTAATTTTACATATGACGAGTAGGTTTTTTGGTAAATATATTTATGGAGATAAAAATTTTCAAAGAATGACAAGTCCTCCGATGTTTTTAATTTTTATCGATTTAAATTAATTTATATAATGTATGTATTGTTACTATTTAATCAGATTTAATAGAAAACATGGCATACGGTATCACTGTGAAATTCATTTTGACAATTTTATTTTGTATTAAAATAATATTTAATAAATATATTGAGCTTTGAAAATAAAAAAGGTTGATTAGATATTATGTGAAAAGAGTTGCTATTTAATCAATTAAATCAAGTGCTTTGGTCTTTGAATATCTTCAATGGGAACGGTAGGAATATGAGTCATTCCTCATGGACAAAAGGTGGCACTTAATATGGTTGGTGAAGTATTAAATCATAAATTAAATATTCTTAAGAAAGCCATTAAAGTCATCATTAATGACAAAGACTCACAAAACATAGGCACAAATTTTGTTGTTTATCTTAAATAAAAAGAAATAATATATATATGATGAGATTGAGAACATTACATCTCAAAAGTTGACTCACTTTCAAAGAGGAATAATCTCAATAATAATCCCATTATTCCACTTTAAGCATTTTTAATATTTTTTCAATTTGTTTTTTTTTTTAAGAAATAAGGACTTATCATTTTCATGAAGCATTATAGAAAGATGATTCCGGAGAGTGCATAAAGCTCTTTTCCTCACAATAACTCAAAAAAGGAAGTGATTGGATGGAGAACATTTTAGCATGGTGGAATATAAGATATTAGATGGCATTTATATATATATATATATATATATATATATATATATATATATATATATGTGAAGGAGTTGGTCTTATGGCATAAAGCAAGCTTTGGATTGGGTGCTTGTATGACTAACGAGTTCAATTCCATTGAAAAAAAAAGAAAAGAATTCATGATAGAATGTGCTAGATACTTACCTTTTTTATTTGTCTTTTAATTAAAAATAAACCTCTTACTAATTCTAATTTCCTTTTTTCCTTATTAAGAGCTTGGTTTAATGGCCTTTCAAAATCTCACATGCTGATTGTTTTATATATATATATATATATATATGCATGAGATAATGATTTGTATATTGTTTTTATTTATTTATTTATTTATTTTTTGGCCTCTACTTTATTGGTTGTCTTCATGGGCTTTAGCCCCTCTTTATTGGGACTTGGCTTTCAAAGTTAAGCCCAATATTTTGGAAGAAAAGGCCTTCTATCTTATTTTCTCCTATCCAGCTATCCTATTTGAGTAAAATGCAGTAGAATAATGACAGGGGTTGGTCCAAATACTAGAGATTTGGTTAGCTTCAAGTTTCAAGTTTATATATATATATATATATATATATATATATACCCTTTGTCCAAATCTCAGCATTTAAATATTGATAAATTTTAAATTAATTTTTTTTTTTGGAAATATTGACTAGGTTAAGCATGCTTACACTTATGAGTAATATTTGATTTTAGTTTTTTACTATGTGATCCGATTTTAGATTAGAAATTCATTAAAATTTTTTTTTTTTTTTTTTTTTATGAAAATGGACAAGCCATATCGCTCCACATGATCACGAACAATGAATGTCCCAGCTCATGTGAAATTTGTCTGCGGGAATTCAACAACTTGAAATACATTTTGTTTCAATTTTATTTGTTTTTCTAAATCACCCTTAATAATAAGATCATCTAATTTCCAGAATTTCTTTATTTTAAAAAATACCAATAAAAAAAAAGAGAAATCTTATTCCCATTTTTCCATTAAAAATGATTTATAACTTGATGGACGGCCAAGATCAAGATACAACACCATCAAAATTAACGGCACCAAATAGACCCAAATCACTCTTCTTCGCGACTGCGATGATCTTGAAAACCCTCATCGCCATCGTCTCTTCTCAAGCTCGGCCTCGCCCCAACCCTCCAATCCATAAATTTCCTCCTCTTCTCCATCGCCCAATCCAACAAGCTCGCCCTCATCCCCTCACTTGTATCTCAATTCACCGCTGTCTCTTCCGCAATCCCACGGAGCTCACTCCGATGCTTGATTTACTCCCTCAGTGCTCGTGGCCAGCCGGAGCGAGCTGTTCAAGTGCTGGAGATGATGAAATATGCGAATGTTGGACTTCAGGTTGATGATTTTGTTGCTAGTTCGATTGTCTCTGGGTTTACGAAGATCGGGAAGCCGGAGTTAGGGTTAGGGTTTTTAGAGAAGGTGGAGGAGAAGGAGGGGTTTCGAGCTGGTTTGGTGACTCTTACTGCTGTGGTGGATGCTCTTTGTAGGATTGGTAGGGTTGGCGAAGCTTGTGAATTGGTGCGGGAGATGGAAGCGGGTGGTTTGGTCTTGGATGAGGTTCTGTATAGTTGTTGGATATCTTGGTTATTTAGGAATGGCGATTTGATGGAGGGGCTAAGGAAGCATTGTTTGATGGTTGAGAATGGGATAATGCCGGATGTGGTTAGCTATAGTGTTGTCATCGATGGGCTCTGCAAGGAAGGGAGTGTGGAGAAGGTGGTTGGATTCTTGGATGAGATGAAAAGGAAGGGACTTGAGCCTAATTTGGTTACGTATACATCAATAATTCAAGGGTTTTGTGAGAGAGGCAAGGTAGAAGAGGCATTCAGTGTATTGAAGAAAGTAGAGGATATGGGTATTGTTCTGCATGAGTTTGTGTATGCTGTTTTGATTCATGGTCTATGTAAAGTCGGGGATTTGCATAGAGTTTTTGGTGTGCTTGAGGAAATGGAGGCCAAAAGGATTGTTGTTGGGGATCTGACATACAATACTGTGATCAATGGCTTGTGTAAAGCAGGGAGGATGACTAAGGCTGATGAAATGTCAAAGAGCTTTTGTGGTGATAATTTCACGTACAGCACGTTGTTGCATGGATACATGAAGGATATGGATGTGGCGGGAGTGATGGAGACAAAGAGGAGGTTGGAAGAAGCTGGTATCTGTTTGGATGTTGTCACTTGTAATGTGCTCATCAAGGCTTTGTTCATGGTGGGCATGGTTGAAGATGCTGTGAAGCTGTTCAATGAAATGCCTCAAATGGGTTTGGTTGCAAATTGTGTTACTTATTGTACAATGGTCGATGGTTGTTGCAAATCAGGTAAGATTGATGAGGCACTACAGATATTTGACAAGTATAGGCAAAATTCAGCAGGCAGCAGTGCTGCTTGTCACAACTGTATCATTAGGGGACTATGCAAAGAACACTTGGTCGAAATAGCTGTTGAAGTGTTTGAGGACCTTATTGAGAAAGATCTAGTTCTTGATACTTCTATTTGTAGGACATTGACCAGAGCCCAGTTTGTAGAAGGTGGTGAAGAGAGAGTCAGAAAGTTTATTCAAAATATGCAAAAATTGGATCCTAAATTGCTCGCATTCCTATCCAATGATGCTGTCACCTTCTTATGTACAAACAATTGGTTGGAAGGGGCACTAGAAATCTATTTTCTAATGAGGGGAAGCAGCATTGCGATCACAAGCAAGTCATATTATCTACTTCTTAAAAAACTTGTTCAAGGGCAAATAAAACATGCCAGTCAGCTGATCATGAATGACTTTGTTAAAGCATATGGCATGTTTGAGTCTAGGATGATTAACATACTATTATTTTACCTATGCAAAAGGAATGTGGATGTGGCCATTCAATTTCTGGGTAGTATGCAGAAGCAAAACGTGTCTGTCAGGGTTCTGACTGCTATTGTTTGTGCACTAAAGAAGGAAAGCAGAGCTAATGATGCTTTTGAGTTTCTCATGGCAGCTGAAAAAACAGGATTATCTTTAGATGTAGTTGTTTATTCATCAGTTGTGAATGGTCTTTGCAAGGAAGGTCATCTTGGCAGTGCATTAGATCTCTGTGAAAGTATGAAAATGAAGGGAATGTGTCCCAACATTGTTACGTATAACTCACTGATCAATGGTTTGTGCCGCCAAGGATCTCTGGTTGCGGCTTTTAGGTTATTTGATTCTTTGGAGCACAGTAATGTGTCTCCTACTGTTGTCACCTATGCGATTCTTATTAGTGCGTTATTTAGGGAAGGATTCATGCAAGATGCAAAAGATTTGTTTGGAAAGATGGTTAGTAAGGGCATAACCCCAAACACACGCATATATAATATATTGATAAATGGATATTGCAGCTTTGGCTTAATAGAAGAGGCACAAAAACTTATAATGGATATGGATGAAAATTGCATACAGCTAGATGCTTTTACAGTTAGTGCAGTAATCAGTGGCTTTTGTCTGAAAGGTGACATTCAAGGTGCATTAGATTTATTCACTCGTCAAAAAAGAATGGAGAAATTTCCAGATTTTCTTGGCTTCATGAATTTAATGAAAGGTCTCTTTTATAACGGAAGAGTGGAGGAAGCAAGGAGCATTTTGAGAGATATGCTTCAGTGTGCAGAAGTCATCTATCTGATAAATCATGCTGGGGATGGGCTGAATATTGATGAGTCATTGGTTAGTCTTCTTGGTCTTGCATGCAATCAGGGAAGAATCAAAGAAGTCATTGATATTCTTAATGAAGTGAGATTGACCACTTTTCCTACATGGAGGTCTGAAAGTGACTATAGAATCAAACACATGAAGAGGCTGCAGGACGGAGGGGATTTTATTACTGATGTCAAAATGCCAGGTTCTGGAGAAGGAGACATCCCCCTTATGGAGGCAGAAGTTCCTAGACAGCTGTATGACATTTCAAAATCAAAAAATGAGACTGCAGACATGGTTGATATGAGCAACAAACTCTGCAAGTTGGGTAAAGAAGATGGCAGGAACAAAGATCATGGTCATCTGTTTGGAAAACGTCTGTCACGTGATTTTGACTCATGCTATTCCATCATAGCCTCACTTTGTTCTAAAGGCGAGCTGCAAAAAGCTAATAGTATTGTGAAAACAATGCTTCTTCGGGAAAATTGCTAGCTGTTTTGACTCCATTAGAATTTGTTGCAAGGCTAGCACTTGGGCCACGCAAAACTTTAGTTCCAATCTAGATATATGCTGCTGTTGTCAACCAGCCAGGGGTATGCAAACATTTTGCATTACTTTTCCTGCTATACATTAATTGTGTGGAGTTTATTTATTTATATTTTGTTTACTCATCTCTTATATTCTTTTCTGCATATTGTTTGTATCTATCATCATCAGCTTCACAGGCTTTGGGTCATCTTAAAAATATACAAGTTGTCAGCTGTGCTCACTGCTGAAATTTAAAGAGAGTGCTTTTCAACAGCGTCAAATATTTCGGTGAGTTTATAGTAATTACGAATGTTCATGCATGCTGAAGAATTCTATTTTATACTGTATTCTAAATTTTGTAAATTTCTCCTTCTTCAATAATCTTGATGTGTCAAATTGGAATTTATGCAAATTTTATTAATCATAAACATAACAGGGCTCGGTAGATGTTGAGTTGGTTAGTCATGAATCCCTCCAATTCATCTTGAGCCATATCCCTTCTCTCTGGTACTGGTCAAGTGCCTCATTTAAGAGATGCCTATTGCAGTAAGCTACTTTCCAATGCAGTCATATCTCTTTCTATTTTATGTGTTCCACCAATTTTTCTTCCTTTTTTTTAAATAATTGCCACCACGAAATTCCTCTGGTACCTATAAATCTTTGGAGGTGTGCACTTATACTTGGTGGTTTCCCAATGGTATCCAATCAGCAACAGGAATGTGGCCTGTGCAAGCTTATAAGGCTCAATTCACCTCTGGCCAGAAGTGTTAATAAATAAGGCGTTCAGTCTGTTAACCAGCTGTGTATGCTTAGGAGGGTACTTATCTGTTCTTTAGATATGGTATGATATGTTGGGGGACACTTTTAGATCATCTGATTGCTATATCATCCTATTTTACTTTGGTTTAATTGAGAAATAGTGATCTAGTTTCAATTATCTACTTTCCATTCCACTCTATTTAAATTTTTGCCTCCCTCATTTTCAATTTTAATCTTCTACTTTTCTAGTTACTTGTCTTTTTATATTCTTTTTTAAATTCTATTTTCTTGTATGCGTTTTTTTCCTTTTATGATTTGATTCTCATTTTTTTTTTCAAATCTTAATAGCGATTGTCATGATTTTAAGAATTCCATTTTTTTAACTTTATTTAAGTTTTAGTATGAGTTAGATCTATCATCCTAAAATATATTATCCTAGAAACAATTCACTTTTACTAAAATATTCTCCACCCTTTTAAAAATTAATGCAGGTCACATAGCTACATATATGCATGTATGGGTATATATTTTTCTAAGATCTTGATTACATATCTAATTTTCATTAAATCCAGACGTTGATAATTGACACCCAAATTTATGTCTAATAACACTTGCAGGTTTTTTTCTGTTGATATTCTTGGTATTTCACTGACATCAGTGCTCTGTCACTTTTTGATATTGGCCTGTAGCAGCTTATCTCAAACTCTAGCAGATTGAGAACGGGGGCTTCCTTCAGCAACATGAGAATGTCTGGGCTGCCGAAAGCCGGTCCCAACTATTGTGGCGTATGACTCTCATGGTGGAATATTTGTGTGAAATATTCAGCATGTTACATGTTGCGAATGGGGTTGCAGGTGATGGCTGCGGGAATATCGGGAAGAGTGGTCGCAGGGGCGAGAAGGGGTCGCGGGTGCAAAGTATGAAGATTTCGTGATGAATTAGCCGGGAACGTGGTTGGAATGATGGTTATCTGATAACTAAGTAATTAGTGATATAAAATTGTAATTAGGGAGAGCGAGGTTGTTATAAGAGTTGTCATAGAATCAGTTATTGTTCTGGCACATGTGGTGTTGGTCCTTTTTTTTTTTTTTTTTTTTCAAGAGGAGCGAAAACTACAGGTTTGTGCACATGTCTGGACTGCGGCTCGTGGGGTTTGTGCACACGTAGTCACTGGGACCATTATTCACAGTTCGTGCTCACATGTGGTGTTTGTTACATTGTCTGAAGGGCAAGTTGTAACAAATGATTGTAATGATCCTATTATAAAGTGGTAATGAATGAAGGAAATATAAGGCATTTTTTTGCTTGACTCTCCTTCCTCTTTGCCTCTTCTTTCTCTCCTCTATTCTCCTTCTTCCTCTGAAAACCATTATAAAGTGGGTAAGGAATGAAAAAGAAACGCCCTGAATGAAATGCTGTGGAGGGAGAGCAAGTTTGACCTTCAGGTAATAGTTTTCAGAGCAGGAAGAAGGAGAAGAAATGAGAGGAAGGAGAGGTAGGGGAAGGAGTCTTGGAAAAAGATTCCTTTCATTTCTTTAATTCATTACTCACTTTATAATAGGACCATTACAATCATTTGTAACAACCTGCCATTCCGGCATTGTAACAAACGTCACGTTAACTCTATAACAACTCTTCTAACAATCTTGCTTTCCCTGATCGCAATTTCACGTCATTAATTACTTAATTATACCATCTCTCCTCTTTGCCCTTGCAATCACTCTTCCAGATATTTCCGCTACCATCACTTGCAAGCCCATTCGCAACATTATGACATGTGTTTACTCATTTGAAGAAATATTCTTCATTATTGAATTTACTGTATATCTATACACTTCCTCACCTTTCTTTGTTGTTTGTTAAAGAAAATCTTTTTTTTTTAATTTGTCATGATCAGAGCTCCGTCTCTCTTTGTGAATTTTTTTGTTTACTCATGAAGAAGAATGCTCCATTGCATGCGCATTACTTGATGTTCTCCTTTATCAAATTTCTTTGACTCTCACCTCTCTCTGAAAAAGAAAAAACATCCTACCGGGTGTTTCACTATGAAAGGGATCTGGCATGGCCAAAAACAAGATCATGCAACAGAAGCGTATTTACAGTAATAAGCAGCATTCAGCAGAGCATACAGGCCATAAGAACTTTTAACATCCAAACCATGTATAAAAACATAAACAGCTTCTTGTAGATCATGCTGCTTGCTAAGTTGACAAGCTTCAAGTAATCGTTATTGAGCCTTGGTGGAGGCCGAGACCTAGAACTCTAAAGCCACGTAGTAGATGGAACCAAAAAAATAAACACCCATTATGTACGGCCAACAAAGTTCTGATAATGTCGCATCGCCATATCACACATCTAGTAAGGTAGAAACTGAAATCTCATTCTGCTTTTTCTTCAATTTGGCCACGCACGAAGTCCAGGACTGAAACTCGCTGTAGATTTAAACCAGTACAAAAGGTATAAGAAGTAGAAAAATGTTATGTGTGCGGCAACTAAGAAATGCTTGCGTGATACACACCCGTTGCTCTAGACCGCTTTCGTGGGAATTTAATTTCAGTGATTCTAAGAGTTCCACAGCTTCTTGAAATCCATTTATTGCACCAGCTTCATTTTTGAGAGTCCTATCCACATCTGCTACTTTTGCAAGAGAGACGGCAACATCTATAATCTGCGCACCCGAAAGCATGAGCAAGATCAAAGCGAGACCCGGAAAAATTCCTTGGGAATAAAACTAATGATAAGCACTGGGAGAAGAGCTAGTTGCCATCTCATACACTAGCATTAAAATAGATCAACACGACACTTGCCCGACACAAGTGAAATAATTGATCCGGCAATTGACAACTCATTGGCAGGAAAAGATTGTTTTTATGTTAACATCCATAAAATCTCGATCACTCAATTGTTGGAAGCTATAAGAAAATGTATTTCCTCTTCTTATCCACAAATCAGGAAATATATTCACACAATTTAAAATAGAGATCAATGTCCAGAATGCCTGCTTGCAGGACTGGACTTCAATTGTCTCATTTAACAGATTACTCAAAACAATGTCTTTACTACATAACAGGGCATTTTAAGTTGCAACATCCAGGTCATGATTCAGTTCTAAGTTGGATATGATAAATGACTTTGCACACAAACAGAAGTTAGTGGCTTAAACAGCTGCTGGCTTTCAATCAATCATCACGAGATCTACCACATTTGGCTTTGTTTAAACCTTCTTACTCCTAGTCCTAAGGTACAACTCTTCATGCCCAGGTGTAAATAGAATAAAATTTACATGACATAGAACAAGGGCCAAAACAAACAAAACTGCCCTTCTACAATACAATCTACTACAATTGCTAGAGAAAATTTGTGTAACCTACCAACCAGAAATTTTGCAGTTAAAAGACATTGTTTTCAAATATTAAGGTCTATCATACTGTGTTCATCATTAACTGACAGCAAAGTAACATGAGTGTTGAAGGTAAATATTATGTTTCACCTGTGATGAGACATTTGAGTTCTCTTTGACTGCCTCACGACGAACATCCAAAGATCGGGTATAATAAGATCTAGCAGATTGCAGATCACCATCATAGTACTTGAGGTCTCCAATTTTATTTAGAGAAACAGACAGTGTGTGCACTAGCTGTGAAACAGTACAAATAGTGTCATCATTCCACAGAACTATTAAAGTGTTTCTCCAGAAGAACAATTTCAACACAAACAATTTATAAGGGAGAGGCTGGGATCCAATGTATAACCTCAAGATCTTTTGCAGGAACCTTAGAAAGGAATTCAGCACTCTCTTCATAGTAGTCAACTGCTTGTCCAGCATCTCCCATTGCTCGACTGGTATACCAGTACAAATGCACAAAATATTGTTAGATAATCATGCGGGCGTCTCCTAGTCAACATACTTTACGTAAGAAGAAAAAGGATATCATTATACACATCAAAATGCAACTTCGCTTAATGCTTCCCTTCAAATGAATTTGAAATTCTATTTAGGATAGAACATTTCAGTTTCATGATTCAGATTATTAAATCAATCTCTGGGTCACAGAGTCCATCTGTATCTCTAGTATTAAATAATACATACTGAAAATTTTCTATGGAAAAAATTAATCAGGGGTACTTCTGCATTTGAATATTAAATTACTTGAAGAACACAAAACTGATTCAACTTGCACGAAAACAGAAATTAACTTAGAGCTTGGTTTCTCATAAGATAATAACACAATCCACGAAGAAAAGCACGTCGAAGTTGAAGCCAATACCAATATTCCTAATAGAAGATAAACACGCGATTTGTTTATAGATCCAAGAAGCTATAAACTGAATGCCACATTACACAAGTAGATGTTGGGGGAAAAAAGAGCACCAAAGGTAGAAGGAATACAGACCAGCAATCCCCTAGCATCCCAAGAATAGCCCCTAGTTGTGAGCATAATTCCGCACTGTTACCCAATAATTGCAATTGCTCACGTAAATCCTCCGCACAGAGAGAAAGCCTCGAATGTGCGCTTTCAATGTTCTTTGCCTGGAAAGCCTGAAGATGAAATTATAAGTCTTAGAACCTTCACACAGAGTGATATAACCACAAACCTTGAGGAAAAATCCTTCTGTCATCCAGAAACAGCAATAAAGTGAAAAGTTTGAACAAGAGCCTTTGAAATCATACCCTCATTGCTTGTTGAACTAAAAATGCACCCCCTCTCCATGGAAACATCACCATATATAACATTTTTCTGTTCTTGTATTTCACTACCATCTACATTCACTTGAGCTCTCTTGATTCTGGCATGGCCATTAATAAAGCGTTCAACAGTAATCTGAAGTTCTAAATCAGGCTCAATCTCGTCTATATCAGCACCACATAATGGGCAGTCCTTGAAGCGTGATATGCATGCTCTGTTATGAGAAGTGACACGTAGAAGGTAAAATTTCAGTCAGGCCTAAAAATTGTCTACGGGATGAGATGGAGAAATCACTTTCTGCTTGACTCACTTGCAAAACTTATGCGCACAGGGTACACATCTACTGCTTTCAAAAAGCAAGGCCTTGCAAATCATACAGCTCAAAGGACCCAGTTTGAAAGTATGAGAATCATATCCAAAGGGACATTTAGCAGGTACTGTTTCAGAGCTGTTGTTCTGGCTGCGGTCTCCATCCCCACCTCTTGCTTCATGTTTGTCGGCATCTCCACCAGACCTCATTGGACAGACAGCTCCGGCAGGAGCAGTTTTAGCAAATGGACAAGCAGAACTCATTGCACAAGTATTCACTGCAACAGATAAGGGCAGTAAAGCTTTAGTTGTTTTATCAATCAAAATGATAATGTAGCAAAAAAAAAGTTCGCAACACAAATTATAGTTTATTAAAATGCACACTGCCTGTGACTCATGACAATGATAAAAACTCAGTCCCTGAAGTATGCAAATAGACTAAATGGTTCAGCTACATGTTGGTTAATAAAAATACCGTGTGCCCTTACCAGAACTCCAGATTGCATAACCATGGTGAAAGCAACTCAAACTTTGCTTTATAGTGCATATCAACTCTTACACTAAGCCTCATTAATTAACGAAAACATGATAGATACCAATTAAGAGCCAACAAAACTCGCATTCATCCATTCACACTTCATGTTTAAATTTAAAAGATCTATTTCCATAATATAATCCCCAGAAGAAATTTGGTAGAAATTTGGTACCAGCTAAAGCAAACCAGCTTCAGAACCTGAATTCCAGATTCCACAGGCATGGTGAAAAACAGAACAAAAAACAAAACTTTGCTAGTAGATTGGGCGGCATTAGTTAATGCAAACATAGCCAAGCATGAATTAGGAGTCATCAAGCTGGAATTCATTCATCAAAGTTTCATGTTTCAATAATATAATAGCCAATCTAAACGAAAAGCTTCCTAGAGAAAGTTTGGTAAAAATCAAATCAAACCCTTGTCAGTGAGTGCATTATCATGCTCCACATGAATCTCGAATCAACAACCATGCTGCCTATATAGAATTCAACAACAAAGGCCCACCTACGACGGTCGAAAGCACAAATCCACACAACTACTAATACAAAAAATACCACGATTCTTCGCTAAAATAGTGCACTTGATACACACAAACCTAGCAACATCTAAACCCTAATTCCAGCCAAATTAAACTCCAAAATACTCACGCGATTCATCAAATCAGGCAAAAAAACAGATGATAAAAGTGAATAAACAACGATCATACCCAATCGAGAACGATGGAGAACGCCGCAGTGATGGATTTAGGTTGGAATTGGAGAGATTGGTGGAGCCTCGAAAGGGAGGAAGACGAGGGAGGGAGAAGAGCGGTTCGCTTATCGATATGAGCCACAAATTGGTGATAATTTTCGGGTGATTGAATTCTTCTCTTCTCTGGTGCACGTGTTTTGCACGTGTTATATATAGGTTTAATCACCAATATACTCACTTTACTTTTCCCTCTCCTCCTTTTTGGTCATCTAATGGGGTCCTTTTACTTTATCGATTGAGTACATCGGATCCATTTCCGTTTAATCTCGGATGGATCCGTTACTCGTGGATGACGTGACTTAAAAAAATTAAAAATCAATTAAAAAAATCAATTGATTGTATGATCCGGGTGCCCACCCCGGATCCGAAATGTCACCCGGACATACCCCAACCCCCACCCCCACCCCATTTCCCAATTCCAAGCCCTAATTTTCATCACCATCATCGACCCTCTTCCCCGGCCGGAGATCCGACGAAACCTCCGGGAGTTCTTGAAGGCCCCCTCATCCGCCGCCACCTCCTCAAGGGCAGGTGAAAGCTTGGTCATGTCCCCGCCATCGACCACCGTCTTCTTCCATTACTAGTACTGAATTAATTGTAATGTTTATTCCCATTCTAATCCCGATTTTTTTTTGTGGTTGTCAACTTATGTAAGATTAATTTTAATGTCTCTTCTTATTTGTTAGGAGCAAAGAAACCAAAGGTTTGCAAGAATGGAAACACAAAGTGGAGAAGTTGCTCAATGTCCCTCTACTACTCCGTAAATACCGGAATTTCCACCTCAACAAAGCGTAACGGATGCCATAGCTAGATCAAATATTTATGATGCTAGCATGATTGGTTAAGAAGAGTTGTTGGTGTCCATCTTCTGCAGTGAATATGGATTTTTGCTAATGTTATGTGCATGGTCGGGACAAGTAGTGCCTCGGTTATGATGTATATTCAATGTTTTTTCCCTTGTGTCTATAACTCTCTCTTTGTATCCAGTTTCAGATATATTTCTGAAAAATTTTGCTAGTGTTATATAATACCATCTTATATGTTTGTATTGTCCATTTCGAACTGGTGCATTGTGGTTAATATGATTGTGTCAACCTTGTTATGTATGTCACCTCCATTTAGGAGCTATAAATAGTACTGTATTTGTGTAAATGTGTGTTGGTTATAGATTTCAGTCTTTATTTTCTCTAAAGCATATTTCTCGCAAGGTTGTATAGATATTCACGCAGATTCTATTAATGAAACTATATGTAAATTGGACACTTATGGAGGAGGATTACATTTGCAGGGATTATATAAAATTTGATATCCAAATGAAACTATGTCTAAGTTGGACACTTTTGCGGGATTGCATTTGTAGGATTCTATTAATTATATAACCAAAATGAAACTATGTCTAAATTGGACACTTATACAGGATTGCATTTGCAGGATTCTATTAATTAGATATTCAAAACACCAAAAAATTATTGAAACCTGGTGATAAATTGACAATACAAACATAACCAAACTAACAATACTATAATTTGAAAATTAATTCGCAAGATTTAAACAAACTTAAATAACATAAAAACGCTATATCAACAAAATTCATTCCTTCCTCACTATTTCATTTTATTCCAATAGTAATCATACAATAAATATTTCATTTCATACATTATAAATGAAGAACCACATCACTCTTAACTTATACATAAAAAATTTATAAATTCGGACCATAGAAATGGAAAAGCCATAATGGTCTTGAACGGACACCGATGATGTTGCATCGACAACCGATGGAAGAAGACAGGGGTCGATGGTGAGCTACCACCGTGGTTAAAGTTGGGCACCGAAGATGGGGGGACGGGACCAAGCTTTCGGTGCGCTTGAGGAGGTTGGCGACGGATGAGGGGGCCTTTAAGAACTCCAAAGGTTTTGTTGGATCGCCACTGGGAAGAGGGTCGATGATGGTGATGAAAATTAGGGCTTGGAATTGGGAAAGGGGGTGGGGGTTGGGGGTCTGCTCCTGGATGACATTTCATATCCGGGTGGGCACCCTGATCCGACAATCAATTGATTTTTTTAATTGATTTTTAATTTTTTTAATTTATTAATATTTTTTTTAAGTCACGTCACCCACGAGTAAGGGATCCGCCTCGCGATTAAACGGAAATGGATCTCGATGTACTCAATCGATAAAGTAAAGGGACCCCATTGAGATGTTTTTTTAGTTGAGGGACCAAAAGGAAAGAGAGAGAAAAGTAAAAAAGAGTAAATTGGTGATTAACCCGTTATATATATATAAAAGACCTATCAATATGCAATAACTATTAGATTTACATCTAACTCGTTATAATTCATTTAACTATAGTCACAAAGAATATCAAACAATATTAAACAACATAAACAAGAAAAAAATATATACTATATTTTATACAACATTTATATAAATAATAGCCACATGATTATGATCAAACGTTTCTCAATTAACATTCTTAATAAATAGTAATCTACGTGTCTATCTAAATTAGTATTTTATACAGTATTTATATAAATAATTAACATTCTTAATATAAATAGTATTTATATTTTATACCATATTTATATACTATATTATATATATATATATCAGGAGAATAGTTCAATGGTCACTCAAGTAGCAAAGTACTGGGTCTCTTTTGAGAGATTTATGCACTAACTCCCCTTCACGATTGTAGGACAGTGGGATTTAATTATAAGAGATCAGTAACTAACTAATGCACCTCTCTATTTGTCTATCCTTTAATTAAGTGTGTTTGTCACATTTGTGAAAAAAATAGATAATGTATTAAATTAATAAAAAAAAGGTTTTCTTTATATCATATAATTAATTAATTTACATAAAAAATAAAAGGTGTGCGGTATATTCCTCAAATGCTTCTAATATCTTCTGTTTAATATTGTATAGATGTGCAAAATTATCAAAAATGTCAAATGAAGCTTTTAACAATTTTTTTATCTGTAAATGTAATATTAGACATGTATTATTATTGTTTTATTTAATTTTATATTCATGTGTCATGGAAAGTTGGTTTTCAATAAAAGGGGGAGTGAAAATTTAAACATATTAACAAATTAAGTGAAAATTTAACCATATGAATTTGTTATTTTTATATTATTCATTTATTTATCGTTGCTTCCATCTAACGTTATATCATGTGTTTAATTATATCGGCTCTTACACAAGATAACAATTTGGGGGACAAAATATTGACTTCAACTTTTTAGAATAACAAAGGGCTTTAATAAATAAAGAAATCAAGCATATATCTACTTTATAAATCATAATCTCGTGTTGGACAAGAATTTAATGTTTTCTTTTCAAAATAAATAAATAAATAAACGGAGTATCATTACTATTATAAATTTATATTTTTCACCTACTTAAATATATTTAATTTTTTCCTAATTTTTTAGTTATATATATATATATATATAAAGACTTTTTAGGACCAACCATTAACTTATAATCTTAAATTTGTCTTTCTTGCAATCCATGAAACAATGTTTAACCGATAATATACATGATATTAAATTATATGCATTATAAAAAAGGTATTAAAAAATCAATTACATATATTGCAACTAAGTTAAAAGTATAAAACACACTCAAAAGTGACTAATAAAATAAAATTTGAACACATTATTTTAAAAATAAGTTAATATTCCTTTTTTCTACTCTTAGTATCTTTTGAAACTGTGAGGTATGCCAAAATGCATTCCGGATCCTAGTTTCACATATATATATATATCAAATCGGATCTCTATCCAACCTACTGTAGTAAAGTTTTCCCTCATTCCCATACTTGTGGGGGTTACCCGGGTTTAAAGATTCCCTAGTCTCTAATTTTAAATATTATTATTTTAAAATAAAATCTATACATTAAATTCAAAAATTCCATAAAAATTTAATAAATAATGATATAAGATAAATTATTAAAAAATTAGACTATAACACTATAACCAATTACAATGATAGCAATTAGGTGGGGTAATATTGTTCCCCATCAAATCTGCAAATTGACAACTCTATTACACTATAACCAATTACAATGGATAAATATAAAAAAGGGAAAATTACTGCTCACCCCTCGAATTTCAAAACCGGCCAAAAACCCCTCCTATTTTTTGCACACCCGGACACCCCTCCGTTATAGTTTGGTTCCCTTCTACCCCCCGTCCGTCACATGAAATGGGTCCGTGTTACGAAAATCCATTTTTGCCCTCGCAAATGGTGGGAAAAAAAAACCCGCCCGATCACATCATGTCATGTCCGGGCTTTTATGCATACATATGTGAGTTTTTTCCCCCTTTATGGTTTCTTGTTCGCTAGAGAGCTTAGAAGGCGAATTACATAATTTTGTTCTTGTTCTCCTTTACCCTTCCGCTAAGTCGATAATATGGGACAGTTTTGTGCCATTGCTAGATACAACGGGGGAGGGACGAGTGCCGACATTCACCGCGTCAACCGAATGGGCGCGGTGTTAGGTGAGATTTGTGAGCGCCTGGGGTCTCGATGTTTGTCGCGCCAGGGTGAAGTTCATCACACCCGATGGACATAATACGGTTTGCCCAATAGATAACGAGGTGGACTTCCAACGCATGTGTCATGTGTTCTCCATCCTCAAAGGTGTAGTCGATATGGTTGTCGAGACGGATGACGTGCCACTAAGCAGCCTTCCGAAAACGAGTTATTGTCGTGGTAATGCGTTGCTCTAAAACAATTATGCAGCTTGTATGTCGCTAGTGTTTAACACTACCATTATCTCGTATTAAAGAATGAATTATCCGTTTAAATTGGGAGTCTCCGATTAATTTTATCATGTTTCGCGGAAACTATCATACACCGTTTGCATTATTACATCTATGTTTAACTATGCCTCGTTAACGTGTAACTATTAAGTTAGGCGTTTAAATAAGTGGACTTTATGCTTAAATTCCGATCGCTTGCGCTTGAACCGAAGTGTCGGGCAGAATTCGAACTGGGAGCGCTTCGTCCCCACCACATGGCGACCCTGGGATGGTGTCGCATGCCTCGCCATCGCCGTTAGATCGACATGAAGTGTTGTCGCTGGACGCCGGACAACGTTTTGATGGCGTTGAACATTTCCGAGATACACTTCGCAATTTTGCTATCAATCGGAATTTTGATTTCAAATTCGTGAAGAACGAAAATACCGGGTCACCGTGGAATGCGCGGGCCGGTGGATGTCAATGGCGCGCTTCACGCATCAAAGGAATATAATAGAACTACCTTCGTAATCAAGACAACGGACTCCGACGCACACCCGCGGTGGTGGAATTGGGCCGGGGTCACACCCGAAAGCGTCCAAAAATGGGTCGGCCGCACGAGTGATTCAAGGCGAAGGGACCGGCCCTCGTACAAGGCCATCGACATTCGAAGGACATGTTGCGGGAGCATGGTGTCCACATTCCATACAAGCTGAGCTTGGCTGGGAAAAGAGCATGCCCGGGTGATCCTCGACGGCAAGCGACATCTCCAGCCTACGACCGTTGCTTTGGTACGTCCATAAGGTGGCCGAGACAAACCCCGGCAGCAGCGTCGCGCTTGAGGAAAGAGACGGTGAGCGTTTTAAACGTGCGTTCTTCTCTTTCGCCGCGTGCATTTTGGGGTTCAAGCGGGCATGCAGCCGCTGCGCTTGTGGATGGTACTCACCTCTTCGGAAAGTATCGGGGTACTCTCTTGGGTGCCACAGGGAAGGATGGGAACAATGGCTTCTTCCACGTCGCCTTCGCTATTGCCGACAACGAGACCGACGCCAATTGGACGTGGTTCATTTCCAAGTTAGGTGATGCTTTATACGACGAAGGAGACTACCAAGAGACAATTACATTCGCTTCGGATAGGTCAAAGGGCCTTGTGAACGCCGTTGCGAGAGTTTTCCCTTCATCCCCGCACGCGTACGCCTTCGGCACTTGGAGGCCAATTTTATGAAAGCCAATGGCGACTTGGGAAGGCATTGAGGGAGGAGGCCGGTCCATATGCTTTCGTATCGCGTGGGCAACGACGCGCTAAAGAATTCGATGACACCGTCAATGAATCGCAAGGGCCGTATCGCCCGAAGCGCTTCAGGGGTTGACGACAAATCCGATATGTCACACCGGTCGAATTATCTCGTTCAAAGGCGACCGATGGGGCGAGATGTATTCGAATGTAGCCGAGCCGCTCAATGCGTGATCAAAGAAGCCTCGACACCTACCGGTGACGAAAATGGTCGACGCTATAAGGTACTCGAAGGTTAAATACATGTAACGCTTAAGCTTACCCGTTACACTTTAATGTTCGTTATCGGTGTTTAACATGCACCGTCCGCAGCTTGATATCGTCGTCGGTGTTTAACATTCACATTAACCCTTTAGTCCGGTAGAATCCCGCGTAAGATAACAAATGTTAATATCATTGTCTCGGCTTAAATAGCGTCGTATATGTTTTTCTTCTTCGATCTTTAGTTTATTACTCGCTCGTTTACTCCGATGTAGTGGTGTTTAAATATTCGTATATTCGCGTAAATTTCTTTAAGATTTCCGATATTCGTAGTGTGTACAAGCTAATGCGCATGTTGATGCACTCGCCGTGAGCAAGCGAACAAATGGGATACTTTCTTACGCCCGGACATACGCTCAAAGGTTGAGACGCTTGTGCAGATAGCCGAAGTCTTCACGTTGCTCGCCGTCTCGCCGATCGCTACGAAGCGATCGACAAGTGCAAGAACCTCGTAGACCTTGCTAGTAGAACTTGCTCATGTCGCAGATGGCAAGTTTATGGCATCCCGTGCAAACACGCCTTACCGCGATATTGGCGCGACGGACAAAGAATGTTCATCGCTTTATTAGCGATCACTTCACCGTCGACACTTACAAGTTGGCGTATAAGGAAGCTATATTTCCCATACCCGACAATGAGAGGCCCACTGACAACAATCGAGATCCGCTTTGCGGCCGCCCGCGACGAGAAGGCAACCTCGGTCGCCCTAGACGAAGGAGGATCGAGTCGCAAGCGTTTGATGTCCGCGAGTTACATTGCAGCCCCGCCGCCGCCACGCGTCCGGCCACAATCGTAGAACTTGCAATGAAAGTGTCGCCGATTAGGCTTCGTAAAAGGATAATCTTTAAGGAGCACACATTTATTTCGTTATGACGCCCGATATTTAAACATAGAATAAAACGAACTTCGTTGTACGCACCGAAGTTTTAATTGAATAAACCTAATGTTAAATGGTGACACATTTAAAGAGTCACACACAAATTGAAGCGCACGCAGTGAATGTTAAACGGGAAATACTCGGTAATAAACGGTGACCAATAACGCTAAACAGCACATCGCTTGTTGTCATTCTTTTGTATTTGAACTTCCGAAGGAATGTCGATAGCGACGCATAAACAGAGACGTCATATTTAAACAGATACTGCGGCGAAGTTTTACACATCTTCGGCGGATTGGTGTTTAACTGAGACGTTGTATGGTAACACAAATTGAAGCGTACGCAAGTGATTGTTAAACGGGAAATACTCGGTAATAAACGGTAACCAATAACGCTAAACATGCACATCGCTTGTTGTCATTATTTTGTATTTGAACTTCCTAAGGAATGTAATATAGTGACGCATAAACAGAGACGTCATATTTAAACAGATACGGCGGCGAAGTTTTACACATCTTCGGCGGATTGGTGTTTAACGGAGACGTTGTATGGTAACACAAATTGAAGCGTACGTGATTGTTAAACGGGAAATACTCGGTAATAACCGGTAACCAATAACGCTAAACATGCACATCGCTTGTTGTCATTATTTTGTATTTGAACTTCCGGAAGGAATGTAATATAGTGACGCATAAACAGAGACGTCATATTTAAACAGATACGGCGGCGAAGTTTTACACATCTTCGGCGGATTGGTGTTTAACTGAGACGTTGTATGGTAACACAAATCAAGCGTACGCAGCGATTGTTAAACGGGAAATATCGGTAATAAACGGTAACCAATAACGCTAAACATGCACATCGCTTGTTGTCATTATTTTGTATTTGAACTTCCGGAATGTAAGATAGTCCGAATTAATGACACGGGAATTTGATACGGCGGTGAAATCCCAAAGCATTTAATGCTAATTCATTACCATCTATTTCCCAATTACATTTGAATTCAAAATCCACACGTAAGCATCAACGCACGGAGTACGTTAGGCGAACTTGCGACCCCTAAACTTCTATTTAAACAATAAACGGTAATCAAAGGCACATTCACATATTACACACAGAGAAAGAAGTATGTACAAGTCCCTCCTCAACGAGCTCGCCGTAGAACCCGTAGGCCGTCGCCGGAGTACTCAACCGTTAGGGAGGGCCCCGACCACATCCCCGCCTTCTTGGGCACGGCGTCGGTTGATGGGACCACTTACTACAGCCCCTTACCCCGCGAAAACATCGAAGGACGCCTGCAACACTCGGGCCGAGGCGGCGCACAACCACCTCCGTATTCCATACCCCGGGAGGATGAATACGCGTCCCACAAGCTACCGCCGATCGACTATGTGGAGGTAAGTCATACCGTAAGACTCTCGCGTCCATGTTACGGGAAATTTATTTATTTTCTAAATTGTTAAAAGCCTTCATTGCGAGGCCTCGCACCGCAACGCCTTCGTATGCAGCGCCTTCACTCACCGCGAGCACTCCAACAGCCAAGAGTTGGAGTGCTTTCTCGGAGGACATGCTCGCCGAGCTTATGGAGAAGGAAGTCGTCCTCTCCGAAAAAACTCGACCGACTAAGAACCCGCACGGCCCAAGCGAAGAAGCTCATCCAGGGACCGAAGGGGATATGATAATGTTTTTTCGCTTTTAGATGTATAAATTAGTATCCCTACGCCGGTTGTAATAGAACTCCGTTTCATCTAAAAATTTTGTCAAGAAAAGAAATTTGTTCCCCCGTTACGTTTTGATCTTTACACCGATACGTGTATATTTCAACATCGGCACTACATTATAAACGCCGACGCCCGTAAAAGGGTGGGCCACAATATTTGAAAAGCGAGAGTGCTTTGTAAATAGCGAGAATAGTTTTCACACGTAGTCCTCGATGTGCGAGGAAGACAATTCAAACATAAACATGGAATGTTAAGTGAAGACGCACGCTAATAAGCGGTGTCATGCAATATTCAACGGGGAGAACCCTCGTTCTCGCTCGTCTATAGTTAACCGCAGATATCGATAGTTAAACAGTAAAGTGTAAGGGTAAGGGATGACGGCTATTTTTAAACAATGATGGCGAGTTTCATAGATTAAATACCTCATTGATGTTTACAAAATAGGTTCAAAACTGTAAAATTTGCATTGGAAAATGCTGAAACGCCGCATGCATAAATGGAGTTGAATTTAGGCTAGTTACGGTATAACGTAATCAACTAAACTATGCAATGTGAATTTATTATTAATTACTCCAATTTAATGTGGAAATGGGAGTCAAGAAGCGTGAACGTAACCGATGCCATTTACTATATTCCATTTATTTCACCGAAAACCAATGCCTTTTTTTACAAATAGTTATGATTGTATGTAAGCATCAAGCTGAAACAACATACGGACGCAGATATTATCCACATCCCACAACAATGTTTAAGTCACGTCTAGCGTACTTTTGCCGATGACACGCCGGCCCTCGCCGGAGTACACCACTCTCCGTGAAGGCCCCGACACCAACCCCGTCTTCCCCGGCCACGGCGACGGCCGACCGGACCCCTTTCTCCGGTTCTTCATTCGCGGAAAGCGCCGAGGAGGCGCTGGTAACATTGCCGCCGAGGTGGCGTTCATGCCCGTGCCCTTCAAGCAGCGTGGAGATTACCAAGGCCCCGGTTGCCGACGACGACGTATCCGACGCAGTAATGCATACCGTAAGACTTGTCGCCTGAGTGTAAAAACAAAAAAAGAGCCACCTCCCATACGTAAACCTTCAACTCTTCATCGCGGGGCCTTCACGAGCCGTCGGGGATTACACCGCGGAGAAGAGTTGGATTGGGTTTTCGAACACTCGGTCCGTGCACTAAACGCAAAACTTGAAGGAATAAAAGATCGAAAGGCACGTGTGGAAAAGTCGCTCCAAGATTTGAATGACAACAAAAGGGGGAGTGAGATTATGTTCGAAGTTAATGTCGTGTGTAAATTGCGCCATCTAAATGGAGTTCTCTATATTTAAACGGCAAATGCCCGAATCCAAACGTAGTCATTAATATTTAAACAAAGATTAATCTATATTTAAACATACAAACCTAAACGGTCATTTTTATTACTCACTGCGTGAGTCATTAGCCAATATTAATTACTTTCACCATTAATTATGAAAACTAAAATCGCCGCACATCTATTTGAAATTCATGTAATTTCCGTTGCCAGAAGCGTAAGTCGCGGATATTTGTGAAGCAATTATTGTCACATCGAATCGAATAGCAAACGGAGACTCCTATAATTATAAGGGAACTCTAAAGAGTGAACATCACGAACTATAATCGAACGTGAGCCAACGAATTTTAAACTGGATAGCAAATCATTTTAAAGTGTGCCTTTATATTTGAAAGTTAACACCGACCGCAACCGTATACTATTACCTTTAGCGCACAACTAATATGTTTATGTTAGGATGATGAATTACATGATAATGAATTACGCAAACTTATTTTATTGTCAATGACCGATATGTCACAATAACGACATGACATTTTTTTTACCGTAACGTTAAACGTTAACAATAGCGACAAGTTAAACGACGGATTCGAAAGTTAAACGTTATTCTTAATGTGAATGTTAAGTCTTAAAGTTAAACTGGATACGTAAACGGGGGATATACATTCTCGAGTAATGCATGCATTCGACGAAGTGTTGTGAGATACCATTGGGAAAGTGTGCATCGTTAACCCGCCTAAGTGGACGTTACTCGTTCTCATTTACGCATTAAATTCCGCTGTTTTGGAATTCAAACGCCGAATAGTTATTGGCATCGACTCTGAGAAATAGTGCAAACGTCCGTTGAATACATTTGTATTTAAAGAAGAATCGGAAACAAGAAACGCACCTGCATATTACTCGGCGATCTAGCAAAAGATGTATGGGCCAATCCTCAACGCGACGCCGAAGACGCACCGCTCCACGCCGGCGTACCCACAACCACAGGAAGGCCCCCGCGCGCTCCGCGGGGCACCGGTCACGGTGGATGGGACCACGCTTTCCACCCGCAGAACCGAGGAGAAACGCAAGAGGCGGCCCGTAACGTCTGCCGCCCGGTGGCGTTCTACGAGCTATGTCCCGCGCAGCTCGGGACCAGCGGTGCGTGCCCCCCGCCGATGTCTATGCGTCTTTAAAAATATTTATCTAAATCGCTCATATCTTCTTTTGGTGGGGGCGACGACCTATCCCCCGGGAGCGGTTGCTCGAAGATTTGGTCGGGGATTCGACGGGAAAAGCAACATTCTCCTCCGCAAGTCGAGCGAGTGGTATCCCATAAGAGGGATGTGGAGAGGTCCGCTCCGTGACGCGAAAATGTATAAAACGGGAATTACGGTTTTCGACCCGCTTAGTGTAGTTTTCATCCACTCAAACTAAGAACTTTTGCTTAGTGTGATATTTTAACTTTCTCGTTCTTACTCTCGTGTAAATGTTAACCCCGATGGCGCACGCATGTTAATACGTACCACCATGAATTTTAAATTGTGTACAATGTTCCTTAAGTAAATTCTGAATCTATTCGTCCAGTATTTAATAAACAACGTTTAAATCGTAATATCTAACGGAACGGTGACATTAAACCAAGCACCCATGCACGATAAACACAATTGCCTTTCTTGGCCTGAGAGACTGAGGAATTTTGAAACCAAGATACATAACAATACGTAATTGGTGACACACACCGTCAAAATAAAAATTCCGCACTTGGAGGCACCCATTGCGCGGTTCAAGTCTAGACATAATAAAAAAGCTACATATAATAGGGACTCTCACCTTTAAAAACAAAAATGGCCACAAGCAGAATAGGGCCTCCCCCGTCGAAGAACAACCTCCATATTAAAATGTAGGACTCGTAATATTAAACATGTAACGACAAAAGCTAAACAGAGAATACCTTGTTTAATTGATAGCTCGCATTTTAAACGAAGACAACAATACGTAATGGGTGACATACATTGAGAAAAAGAATTCCCCGCGTACGGACCCACAGCGCAGCTTGATGGAGCACATTTAAAAAGCTTACGTAGCACAGGTCGCTCACCTTTAAAAGCAGACAACGGAAGTAGAGATTACGGTCTCCTTTCATTTAACAACAAGCCTCCATGTTTTAAAACAGGACATAGGGAGTTAAACGTCTACCACTAATATCTAAACAAGGAGTATGTGATCAACCCGTTCCCCCTGGGTGTTAAACTGTAACGGTGTATATAGAACTAGGAGATCCGTATTCGTTAAAGTGTAACACAATGTTTTAATAGCTGACGGCGCCATTTTTTTGCGTGAGTACTTAATTTTATAAGCTAAAGATCGACCCTCAATCAATACAACATGGAATTTTAAGCAAAAAAATGATTGAATATGAAAGAATAACTAACATTATTAGACGTACATTGAAATTTCGCCATGTCGTCGGCAAAGAATGAATTGAATCAATTGAAATGAATTTCTGGAGAAACCCGTTTACTTCCCCTTCGCCCGGGACCCTACCCGCAGTTAGCTTGATGCCGGATGCTCGTCCTTCCTTAAGTATGTGGGCGGCGCACTTCAACGCAGATAGGGGACGTCCGTGTGCGCTATCCGCCGCTTCTCACCGCTGAGCAATTGCTCGAGCAACCGCATCACGTAGACGCGCGTGAGACATAGCCTTTCTTTGACGCGGTGTGTCGTCATCGTGAACAAGCGGGCACCGTGTCGTCGCCGTCGTGCCGTACTCCATTTCGAGACAAAAGAGCCTCGAACAGTTCCCGCCCGCCGCACTTATACAAAAACCGATGTTAGAATAGAAAGCATCTATGTCACTCGATAATCGAAATCTATATCACAGTAGAGCTTACCATTGCTACCGCGTCTCTCGTTGTACTCTTCACTTGGGCATGAGGTGTAATGCCTGCACTCTTTCTTGTTATTGTTTGAGCACCACGACATGGAAGTGGCCATTCAAGATTATGGGAAGCGATGATGATGTCAACGTCATTGACCACCTTGGTGGCATCTCCGATCATAACCAAAGTCGTCTCATGTGCGTCTTCCACCTTCGACATAAACAACGCCTGGTCGAGGGATGGAGGCGCGCTTCTTGCGAGAGGATAAGGGCTTCTCCGTTATGTGTCTTGTACGATGCACACGAAGGCGTCCAACACATCATCTCGTCACCATCTCTTTCCGTCGATCGTAACGAATAGGTTGGCCCGTGGTGGTGCCGACATAATCATTCCTCCGGTATCTACATGGGAACTCGCGGTTAAACGGCAACACAGGCGATTGATTAATAACACGTGAGACGGTTAAGTGGAAAACAACACATACGTAAATGATAATGGATAGGTAAATATGTTAAGCATATCGCTATGGAAACGATATACGACTATGTCATATGGGAACGACCGTAATTAAAACCGAAACGCAACAACGAAATGGGATGATCTTACATAAACATTTACATCTACAATTTACTGCTACCTCATTTCCTCATCCGATGGGGAAGCTGTAGGAAAATCTTGATCGCCTCCTTCTAATACGTCGAGAGTAACATCACCAAACGTATTTTCTTCACTTAACGGAGTCTTTCCGCACTTCTTCATATCACGGGCTGGGGGCGATTTGCGACCGATTTCTTTTTTTTTTCTCGCTAATGCCTCTCGCCCGGCAACAACTTTTATTGAGATCATCCGTAGACGCTCCTGTCATTGCTGGGATCGCGCCACACCGGATGGCAACGGTCAAGCCGTTCTCCGTGGGAAGGAGCTCTCCACAATAGAGTAACGGTCTTCTCAACCGCTGCCAAGGCAGCCTTCATCAAGGGGAAGTACAATCTCGGGTGGTTCTTCATCTTCAAAATTAGTGGCCACCACCCCTGATGCGCCCCGTTGCTCTACACACAAGCGGCCTAATTCCGCAAGGATGGATTTCGGAGTCTTCCGCACGCTGCATTGCCAACGGGTTCATAATCCCTCGCTAGCGGCGTGGTGAAGTCATCAATCGCACCCGGCCTCAACAACCGCATCAGCGCCTGGTGCCGCCATTACCATCCTCACGGCAGTGGACACACAAAGGTGATACTTCTCCTTGCCGCCAGGTGGGTGTTTCTCTCTTTCATACGCGCCGTGGTTTCGTCATACGGGCCGTCTTGAATGGCCTTCTACGACGTAAGTCGTTGCCTCAATTTCCAACGGCCTATCTGTCTGCAGTGTCACGTATTTGTCCTGACACAGGCACTTCTTTCAAACGAATCAAACTCGCTCCAACTCAAATCCGAGCGACAACTGGGGAAAGCGCTTCATCACCTCGGCATGCATGCATAAAGTGATGCTAGTCACGTCGTCGGGCCGATGACGGCTCTGGCCACGCCGCTGCCTGGGACTCTGGGATCCGGTGAC